>QTSX02005230.1:0-104732 GCA_014839935.2 Entomophthora muscae | reverse complement strand
TACCCAACTAGCAGTTGGACGGTTCCCTGTCCACTCTGGTCAACATAAGGCTTTCCCTGAGACCCAGGTTTTAATTTCCAGGTTTCAATACAAGTATTGATATGTTATTAAATACACATTGGGCCTACAATATCCAAGGCCCATACCTTAAAGGGTAGTTGGGAACAAATTGGCAACACAGACTTTGGGGGAGTATTTCTTTTTGCAAACTTTTTACATACTTCACATTGTTTGAGGACCTCTTGCACGCCCTGGTACAGGGTCAGCCACCATGCTTTGTGTTTTAGGAATTTGTAGAGATTGTGGTTTTTTGTGTGACCTAGATCTTGGTGATAACACAAGATGATATCAACTGTAAAGTTACGCCTCTCCCCTTAGGCCTCCACTTCAATTCTTGCCAAATGCTTGGGCACCTCCACCAAATTGTGCTTGAACAATTATCTAAAATTACTGAAAGTCTCTCAAGAAAAGCCCTTTAATTAATACTTGTGGAATTATTCCAAAGATGCCCCACCTAACCCACCCAAGAGACACCCCTGGTTAAACATCATGTGCAAGAGCAACCAGGAGCAGTGGTAATTGCATCCAAAGCAGGTTCCTCAATTTTTAGTTGAGTTGGGTTTCCTTTTGATTTTGTTCATTCAAAATTTGTCATGATTTTCCTGCCTTGAGAAATGCACTAATATTTGCTCATATCATTGATTGATAGTTTGTTGAAATTTAATCTCCTACTCCAATTACCTCCCCTCTTAAATGAATGCAAGAGTTGTAAAAGACCTTGCTTCATCATTCTCTATGCTAATAAAGCTTTAATTTTATTAGTCAAATCTGGCCATTTGGTTTTGCTGTTGCTTTTGGTTGACAGTTGATTCCTTCTCCCCCCCTTTGGCCCCCCAATAATTGTTAGTGACAAACTTTTGGTTGTTGCTGAAACCATGATTTTTATTATGGTTGATAGCATGGTTTTGTTTCTTCTTAACCTTCCCCCAATTCTCACATCAGCCCTTTGATGTGTGGGAATGTGCAGGATAGTGCTTCTGTTGGTCATTTTTGACTTAATGTTCCATACACGTCTGTAAAGAGATGTTTGTTTCTAATAACAGTGTCTCTTGTAATAACAGTAGTGCCTGGGGAAAACCCTTCATCCTTGGTTTGGAGTACTAGGAGGGGACAGTCCAGGTCCAGACCATTTTCACCTCTTGTGGCCCTGATGTATAGACGGGACAGAGCGCCAGTCATGACTAGTTTGGGTCCAGGCTTGTACTGGATATTCATGTTGAATCTCTCAAGGAATTCCATCCAGTGCTCTTGGTGTCTGGATAGATTGGCCTGAGTTTTAAAGTAGATGAGAGACTTGTGATTGGTCAGGGCAGATAAATTCTTCCTGGTGTTCTAGGTAACAACACCATTTCACTAGATAATGAACAATGGTCAACAGTTTCTTATCATGGATAGAATAGCAGCATTATACCATCTTTCAGCTTGTGTGATTCATAGGCTACTGGTAGGAAGTTGACATTGTCTGTTTTGATTTGTAACACCTCTCTAATAGAGGCATCCAAACATCAGTTTTCATTTGGTGGTCTCTGTCTTGCTTTGGGTATTGAAGAATGGGAGCTATGAGGTTCCTGATCATCAGTCCCTATTGTGTGTCCTGGGTCATAGCCAGGGACCGGCTGGAAAGAGTTGCCATTCTCTAGTAGAGGTATGTGGCTAGCTGTTACAAAAGTAACATATTTGAAGCCCTGAGCGGGAAAACCCCGCTCCTAGCCACCAGGTGGGGCTAGCAGGCGGGGGGATTCACCTGTACCTGGATTTTTGCTTTTCAAAGCAAATCCAGGTGCAGGAACCATTCCTGCCCTGGTGGTAGCTGTGGGGCCTGTTCTGGGCCCCAAAAGCTATATCCAAGCCTTGGTGGGTTTGGCTGGGCCTGGGCAGGCTAATTTTAGCTGCCCAGTAAACCCAGTTCAAGCCCACCCTCCATTAAGTAATTTGGGGTCCTCAATTGGAGACACCTTTCTTAATCTAGTTCTTTGGGCTCAGGAGAGCCTTTCAAGCCAGTCTAAAAAGGTGATCAAATTGAAAAAAAACCCATAACCCTGTAAGCCAAACCTGCCAGAATCAATGGCCAGCCAAGCCAAGATGGACCACCAAAAAGCCAAAAAAACCTGTTCTTGAAACCCCCAAAAATGACCATGATGCAGCCAACCAAACAGCAGAATCTGAGATACCAAGCCTTGCCACCCAGATAGCACCAGAAGAATGCCCAGAGGTACTTACATGTGAGTAAATATATAATCAGAAGCACCTTAAAAAGTTCTGTATTGTCACCCTTACCAAATAAAGTTGTTATGAACCTTTGGTTCACCAATCTGTTTCCATACATATTTTTGATACTCTTCCATCTGCATACATCCAAGCGTCAGCACCCATCCACTGGGATAGATAGCCAGGCTCCAGTTGAAAAAACCAAAGCCTTTAATTATTATTGCCCTCCTGATGCTCCATTTGGCCCTGTGTATTTCACTGAGTATCCCGCCAATCCTGACCACAAACCCTGGATCTTGAAAGACTTGCAGTGGTACACCTGCCCAAATGCACCCAAGGAACCCTGCCAAATTGTCTGTGACGGCAAAGCAATCACCATCTACCCTTTAATCTTCAACAGGAAGTAAAACAATTCTGCTGCTTACCTGGTCCCCATGGAAAACCTCCAACACCCAAACCAACCACCTCAACCCTACCCACTTCTGATGCCACTGGCCAGAGTAGTCAATTCCTGGGAGTGCTTTACCTGGCGCTCACAGGATTTATTGACTCTGCCTTGCCTGTGGCTGGGCCTTGGGCTGTGGCTGGGAAGGCCCTTTCCTACCTGGTAAAGTTAGGTCCCATCATCTGGTGGGCCATGCCAGTACCTGCTTCAAATCCTCCTTTTCCTGCTGGAGCTCTGCAGTACTCCTGGTATCCTAACACTAGCTTGAAGTTTATACTTTGCTTGCATTACAGCAAACTCCTTCAATACTTTCTTTCCCTATTACTAGGTGAGCATCCCCTCCATGTACTTGGACTTCAGCTGGGGCCAGACCCTCTGTGAGCCTTTACCAATCTTTTAAGAGCCTTGTAAATTCATTTTTAATAAATTACCTCCCCCTATCTGTCATCTTCAGGTGTCTAGTCAACTTTTCCCATTCCTCCTGGGAAGTTTTACTAGTGGAAAACCTTCAACTGTCAGAAATATTCCTGAAATTTACCAAATTTCTATTAATATACCAAGTTGGAGAAAAATAGGAATTTCCAGTCCAAAAGATTTACAATTTAATTTGGATTTTCCCTGTTAAATGGGGAAAATAAAAATAAAGTCAAAACAGAACTTGGGAAACCCCAGAACAATTTATCATCCAGGCAGGCGCCTGCTGCAGTTGCGCAGGCATCCGCCACGCCTGCCAGCATCCTCTGACAACCCTCTGCTGCCTAGCCAGCCCCCTGCTTGCCCAACCAGTTGCCAGCAGGCCCCTGCCAGTCCCCTGCCCACCTGCTTGCTCCCTGGGCCCCAGCCAATCAAAGGGCACATCCACCTTTGATCAATCAAATAAGTCTCTGGTCACAGGGCCAAAATTGGGGAACAATCCCTGCTCTCAAGCACAAGGACAAACACAGGCTTTAAATTTGAACAATAATTCTGCCACCAGCTAATGGGGATCTGAAGCCCAGGCCACATGGTCAGATCTAAACTCCAGCCAAGCCAACCTTTCTGAGACCAAAATAGATTCTGCAAGCAACTTTGTCCCTATTTTTCACCTAGCACCAGGCCAACAAGAGGCTATTGGCTCACCTCAAGAGTTTCCAAACCAATAACAGATAACAGAAGAACAAGAGTTTTCCCACATTCCTAGAACCCAATTACCACATCTATCCTTCAGATTCTTGGGGTCCCCAATCCCTTTTTTTCACTCCCACTTGCAAAACTTTGCGAGGTGGGGGCCACTATAAATAATGGATCCCCTCTCAATGATGGCTTGTGCTATTATTGAGTTTAATACCCTCTTCAATAAAACTATCTTGAATCTAATCCTTAAGCAAGCCTCTAGACTAGTTTAAGCCTTCCAACCCTCAATCCTCAAACAATTGAAGATGAATCATCTCATCTTCACAGCTGTGCTTACAGCTTACCTAGGGATTGGAGATACCAGCAGGAACCTGGAATCTTTGGGCCCTCACCTGAAGGGTTAGGCCAAATATACTACAAATATCCCATCCACCTCAACTATTTGCACGCTGGTTCTTGGTCTCCTTTTGTGTTGCCGCACTCCATCTTGTCCATTGTGGTGTACACCTCCATCTACTATGTATTGACATACTTTGTGGGAAGCTTTGGCAGGTATAACATCCACACCAAGTTATTCCAATGGTTAATGATCTTCTATACTATTGTCTCCGCCTTGACAGGATTCCAACTTGCCAACCTTCAACCATACCTCTTTCAAGTAGTACCAACAATGTCTGGGTATTATATCAACAGCTTTGGAAGTAGGTAGCCTCCTCCCCTTGGCTAGGGTAGAAGATGTTGGGCAATTAACTCATAGGGACTAATTTTTCTACTTAGAAATATGAACAGGGGTCAAAATAGGCTTTTATTCACAGTCAGAAGGAAGATCCCCTTAGAAACCTTCTGATATATTGCCTGGGGGTCTTGGAAACAATAGGGATTTACCAATACCTTGGAGTCCTCCAACAATATCTTGGGCTCCTTGTACCTGGACTCCTGCTCCTTTCTTGGCTTTACCTCATTATCTTGGGCTCCATCTTCTTCATCTTGGGCTCCTGCACCTTTATCCTAGGCTCCAGTTCTCTGTATAGCTTTAGTGGCTTTGTTATTCCACTTGATCCAGTCCTTGTGGCCTTTGTAATCCACTGTTATGACTCCCTGAAAAGCTTCATATAGCTCTTCCTTTTATAAATCCTTGTTTCAATCCTTAAACCTATCAGATCTCTGGTTTTTCCAGGCTTAAACTATCCATTTTCTTCTGCTCTACCATATATTAGACTTTGCTACTTACTTCAACCAATTAAAAACTAGCTTTTTCTTCTCCATTCCCTCATTTTTAGGCTTAAACCCTTCAGTTAAAGCCTTTAAAACAATGATCAAACAAGCTTTGACCTTCAGCCAGTCAGACTCCTGTATTCAACTGTTTTGCCAAAATATTTACCCAAATGACTTGCTCTTGACCATGGTTTGAACCCAGCACTGTCTCACTCCAGATAAACAACTGCTCCACATTTTGAACAGTTTTGCCGTGATTCCTGTCACATTTCTCTGGGAAAACTTGAGCGCTTCCACATATGTTTTACTTAGGGGATTTTTGAACCCTAATTTCTTCAATGTTTTTCTAAATTTCCCCCTGTTTTCTCAGCAATTTGGCACTTTGAACTCGCCCATTGCTTGCTTCTTGCCTCTCTCAATCATTTCAACAAAACTCCAGCATTTGTCATTACAGTTTCTCTGTCCTGTTTCTGGCCTCTTTGGCTTCCTCTTACTCAATCAACTCTTAATAAAGTTACAGTCTATTTTCTGTAAACCATTTCTTTCTTTCCTTTTATTTCTTTATATGATATTAAATTCAATCTTTTTATCATATATTTTGGTAGTTAAATTAATTCTTTTACTGCTTCTTTCTTATTAATAATCCTACTTCCAATAGTTTAAATCCAGCATTCTTGCTCCTGCATCTACTTATGCTGGTTCTTCTCAATCAACTTCCAGTTCTCCAGCTAGTCTTTCTTCATGATCTTCCAGTCCTTCAGCTAGTCCTTTCTAGTCCATCAGCTAGCCCTTTCATGAACCACCTAGGCTTCACTTGCACCATGAACCACCTAGGTTCCATTCATCCTCTGCATGAACCACCAAGGTTCCATCCTTATTATGATCATCCAGTCCCTCAGCTAGTCTTTACTTTTATCATCCTGTCCTTTTTACTAGTCTTCCTTATGATCTTTTCCTATGAACCACCTTTGGTTTCTCTTTCAGTCCCCGTTACTAACGCCTCAGACTCAGGCAATAAGACTTACTCAAGTGAGTTAGTGTTTGACTGGGCCCCATAAGTGACCACCACTATAGTCCATCAACCACAGATAATCCTTGTGTCTGTGCAGTTGTTTTTACTCACTCAAGTGCTTAATCCTGAGCTTTCAAGCTCAAAGTAACAACCTTTACTTTCCACAGGCCTGATCGTACCAAGTTCTACAGCTGCTTCTCCAAGCAGCTACCCTGATAATACCTCTGAGCATATTCATGCCCCCAATGGTAGCTTCAGGATCTCCCCAAAGCTTTCAGTGAAACACAGACAATGACACCTTACCAATCTGTTAGGTAAGATGCTTACCCAAAGACTTTTTGTAAGCGCATAAGGGCACATAGAGCTATCTTAACCTGTCCCTTCCCTGGAAGCCTACGTTACCTGCCAGGGTCACATCACTCATGCTTGTTAAAGTAGAAAACCAAATGGAAGGAATAGTGTACCCCTGTAAAACCAGAAACCAGCAAAAAACCACTGCTAAACCCTTGAAAGAAATAGGCAACTTAAATGCCGTCATAGACAAAAAAATGGTTTAAAGCTGGGGTTTCTCAAATAGCCCTGGAAAATCTGGACCTGCCTTTTCCCCCTAATAATTATTACATGAAAATTACATGTTATACACTATTTGGGGATGGCAGCGCTCAACCCGCTGGTCATCAATTTTTTTGAGTTATGACGTCATTGATCCAAATTCTAATGCAGGACCTCCTTCTGCTGAAAATATTCTTGTCAGCCAATCAGATGTCATATAATACCCTCCTCCCCCCATCATAAACTCCTTTAAAGCTTTCCTTATTCCCCTCTATAAACTTGTTTCTAGATAGCTAAATTACACTGAAATAAAATGAAAGCTTTCAAAAAAATTGGGATCATCTGAGGCTGTTTGCCCCTGTCTTCAACAGATTAGTGTTCATTATCTTCAAGGTCACTATTGATTCTATGACTGTGCCCTGGCCCCTGTTGTATTCTGCTTCTGCATCTCCAACGTCTGACTTCCCTTTACAAATGCTCTTCCTCATTTTGATCTCAATAGCTGTTTTCTGTTATACAGCCCAAGGCGCAAAATTAACAAGTCCCTCCATCCAATTTGGTTTAGTGCTGCTCAAGCAGTTAATGATTTTTTTATTTTATCCTCATCATTTTTCTCTGAATAGTGCAACACACCATTTAACTCTTACAATTCTCCCTAGCAGCCAATGTTACCTGCCAGGTAGAAGAGCCATTCTTCCCCTGGTAGTCCTTTGTTACCTATCAGGGCCAGACACCATCTAACACACTAGCAGCCAATGTTACCTGCTGAGCTGGTTTATCCTCTGCCTCTATTAGCCAATGTTACCTACTAGGCAGTCCTTACCTTCCCTAGTAGCCCATGTTACCTACTGTCAGGAATATTCCTGACAACAACCTTTCACAAGACAAGATTTTGTGCACAATTGATATCAAAAGTCAAGACAAAAAATTCAGCAGTTCCCGCTGATTAGGGAAACTGTTGCAAAACAAAATTTTTTTGAAAAAGATATTGAAAATTTGGGTTTTATACCCCGGCTGCGGGCTGTGCAGCCGGCAGGAGGCGGCGCACCCCCCACTGCAGGACCGTTCATTCCCACCAGATGGAGAAACTGCCAAATTGGGAAACTGAAAAAGGCAATTTCCCCAACCCCAAATTTAGGGGAAAGTGCTGCCAAAATTTGGAATCTACCAAATTTGGATGGGGCTGACAGGCTGCCATGCAAAGTCACCAATGTAGTAATTGCAGAAGTGGAATTTGGGTGCATGACAGTGCTTGAAGAGACACCAAACTAATGCAAGTAAGAGATTAACAATTCATTGCTTGCAAACCTCCTCTAATCCCACTTCCAAAAGGGAATTCCAGACAACACCAAGTGTTTAGGGTTCCCTGTTCAATGTTTTTCATTATTCATGCCCCACCAAGGCTGATGGTATATAATAAAGCTCAATCACTTGATGATAGTTTGTGCTATCAATGAGTTAATTACCCCTCAATTGTTATCACATAAATCAACCAAGACTTTACTCTTCAGAAAGTTAAAGACACTAAGCTTTGTATGCCCTTCCCTAGGACTAGAGGATGAACCACCTTATCTTCTCAGCTGTCTTTACAGCCTGCCTTGGGATTGGGGGCCACCAACACTATCAACTGCATGGGACATTCATTAACCCAAATGGCAAATACTTTTATGAGGAGTCAGCGCAGCTCAACTCCTCCAATCAGTATTCCTGGCCCATGCTGGTTTTGCCTCACTCCACTCAGTCTGTAGCTATATAAACCCTTGTATACTACATACCCACATATTTTGCTGTTAATTTTGGTTGTTATAACGTACACACAAAGGTCTTTTGATGGATGATGACGGTCTATCCTGTTGTGACCGCGCTCACCAGGTTCCAAGTGACCAACTTGGGACCTTAATTAGCTAGAATACTACCCCAATTGTTGGGTCTTTACACCTACTAGTCCTCTTCCTGTCCCAAATCACTATACTTTTGCCAAATTTTTAGCACAAAGTCTTTATTGAGGTCAAATAAGCCCTTGCCTGCACAACAGCTTTCATGTGGACTGTCACATTCCCCTAGGGCATCCTCAATGACACACTAAAAATTTGCTGGAGCGTTCTTCAGGTCAAAGGGCATGACCTTAAACTGGAAGCAACCCCACCATGTCTTGATGGCTGTAAGTCACTTGTCTCCCTCAGCCACTTGGACCTGATTAAAAGCATTAACAAGGTCCAGCTTGGAGAAAAAACAAGATCTGGCAATGGACTGGGCAACAAAAGCATCCAGGGAGAAAGGGGTAGCAGTCTGGAACAGTGACAAGTTGAAGAGGGTGTAGTCAATACAGGGCCGTAGGGACCCATCAGACTTCTTGGCAAAGACCACTGTGGAGCTAACCAAGGAGGGCTTCTTCACTATCCACTATTTAGCCAACATGTTGTCCAATCATGCACCCAGCGCCTTGTCCTCCAACTCACCAAGGGGATACATAGGAGCATCAATTTTCAGGAGATCAACTGTAGTTTTGAAGGTCAGGTCATGGTGGGTGTGCAGGGGAAGAGCACAGGACATGGTGGCGTCAAAAGCATCCTTGAAGGGGGTGGTGAGGATCTGGATGTACAATTATTCTGGCTACCGCCAACCTACTCAACATCCAGTCATTGCCTGATTTGTTGCCCTTCCAATATACTGTTCAACAGACCAGGAATGGCAACCAAGCAATATCACATGACTGTCCAAGTATCCAGTGGCTCAAACCCATCCCACACATGACCAACCCCTAGGTTCAATCCAACTAAACCTCTGCCATAGCCAAGTCTATATAAGTCTAAAGTATTATCCATTAAATATACTTCTCTTCTTTCCTAATTCCATATTTAAAGCTTCCCTAAAAGGCGCTCCTTATCACTGGTAGCAGCCAAGGTTTTTTGACCACGCCCATGAAAGAGAAAATGACTGACCAAAACCCGCCCACCTTTGCTCATGTACTCAACCAGGCCACATCCCAGGAGACCTGGAAAACGTACTTCTGCGCCCACAACATTGACAAAGATATACCTGTTAGCTACACCGTATTCAAAGATCTGGTCATGTCCAAAGTATGTGCCGAGATAATTCAATACAGTTGCTCTCTTCAACCACAAAAAAATGCACAACCACCTATCACAGGTGAAATTACCAACACCAAATATATTGTTTTTGACAAGTTCTTTGGTAAAAACAAAGAAAACATCATCAACTGGCTAGACCACTCAGCTGCTAAACTCTGCGCCAGCTGCATCCCCCACAAAAAATGGGTCCAGGAAGCCAGCAAACGCCTTTACAAGGCCGCAGCTAACTGGTTTGCCACCTGGGTTGGCTCACAAACTGACAACCAGCTTGACAACTGGGAAGAGTTCAAAGCGGACATCACGCACAATTTCTGCGTCACCAGATCCCTCCAAGGCATTGCAATACAGCTCAGTGATCTTCCTCAGAAGACCACTATTACAGCTTACGCCAATGAATTTGAGGGAATACATTGCAAAATCCAAAATTCAGCGCAAGCTGACAATGTACATACCAGAGCCTCATTTATCAACAGAATGAAACCCTCTGTTGCTGCCCTAATTTGTCCAGAGGCTAATACCTTCATGCCTGCGCTCATTGCAGAAGCCAAGCGCGCAGAAAAACTTGCAAATATGGAATATTCTGCACGCAACAGCAACCACCCCTTGAATGACAATTATAGAGACAATTCTAATGGCAATAAACTCCAGAATACCAACCATAACAACGGCAACTCCAATTGCAACAATGGCAATCACAGCCAAAGTGCAAACCGCTCTTGTCCCAAGAAGGAGGACACAGCCAAAGTAAACAATGCTGAAACAGCAACCCACTATGAATCTGACCCCAAATTCTCTGACCTCAAAGGTCTTGAAACAGAGGAAAAGGGAAAAGAGGAGGGGAACAGGCTTAAGTGCCCCTTTCTCCACCCAAATTGACAAGAAATTGTACCAAGGCACAAACTTTGCTGCTTGCATCCCACGTGTCCCGCAATCCTCCATTTTTATGAACTTCAAAATTAAAGATCACTCACAACTTCTTGTCTACCCATGCACTTACAAATCTCATACACATAAAATTTTATTTGACTCTGGTGCTCAATACACTATGGTAAGCAAACCATTTGTAACCAAGTAAAAAATACCATTTGTCAAATCCAACTTCAAATACGCCAGAATGGCAGACAAATCAAAGGTTCTACTCAAAGGCAAAACAACTCCCTTCATAATTGACCTCCAAGGCATACAAACGTCCATCAAAGGACTTGTTATGAACGACATAAACTACAACATTGTAGCAGGTATGGACTTGTTCACCCAAGTGAACCCCAGCGTATGTTGGAAAACAAAAATCATGACCATCAAACGCAACAGAGTCAATTTTAAAATCCTCAAAGAACCCAAATACCTCATTCTAAGAGACACAGTATTTGTCCAGGTCATAAACCAAGACAACTCAGAACGTCTAACCAAAGATATTACTCTCCACATAATGAGGTATACTAAATTTAATAATATACAAACAACCAAGATTCAATGCCCAGAACTTGCGGCACTCCTAAACAGATATGCCCATGTATTCAAAGAAGAACTCACAGAGTTACCCCCCAAACAGGAGGTCAAACATGGTATCAACCTATGTAAAGCCATGCCCAAACCTGCACCCCTCTACAGACTCTCTCCCATGGAGACCCAAACCCTCAAAACACACATTGAGGACAACTTAGCTAAAGGCTTCATCTGCCCATCTGAATTCCTATGGGGGGCAGCAGTGTTCTTTGTAAAGAAAAAGGAAGGCACTCTGCGTCTAGTAACTGACTACATAGCACTAAATGCAATCACAGTAAAGAATAAATACCCTCTTTCACTTATAGAGGATCTGTTTGAAAGACTCTCAGGAGCCAAATTTTTCTCCAAAATTGACCTCACCTCAGGTTACAACCAAGTTGAAGTAAAGGAAAAGGACATACCAAAGACTGTGTTCTGTACGCAATTTGGATCCTTTGAGTGTAGGGTAATGAACTCTGGGATGACTAATGCTCCCACAACGTTTGTCACCATGATTAACCAAGCGCTAAATGGCCTCTCAAATACATTATGCTACCTCAATAATATCATCAAATTCTCAAAAACAAAAGAGGAACACCTCACACATGTCCAAAAGACACTCAATTGACTTGCAAAGCACAAACTCTATACAAAACCAAGTAAGTGCCAATTTATGGAAAAGGAACTCCTGTTCTTGGGCCACATTGTCTCTGACAGTGGCATCAAAGCAGATCCAGACAAAATAAAAGCCATAAATAACATGCAACGCCCCACCTCTGTTAAACAAGTTAGATGCTTTCTTGAAATGGTAGCTTACCTAAGGAAATACATCAAAGACTGTGGAAAACTCACTGCACCAATCAATGACTTAACCAAGGGTAATGCCAAAAAGAAATTCATCTGGACACCAGAATGTGACAAGAATTGCCAACTATTAAAACAAGCTTTGATTGAATCACCAATATTGCAATACCCTAATAATAACAGGTACTACAAGCTCAAGTTGGATGCCAGTGACACCGCCATTGGCGCAGTCCTACGCATCTGCCAGCCAGGACAGCAAGACTTCCTGCCAGTATGTTACAAAAATAGTAAAACTAACTAACACTGAGCAGAAGTGCCCAATAAACAATAAGGAATTTCTAGCAATATATCACATATGCAAGAAATGGAGATGTTACTTAGAAGGACATTTAAACATCCAAGTACTAACTGACCATATATCCTTAATCTATTTCAAAACTCAGAACACACTTGCACAGAGACAAGCCAAAAGGATGTTCCTCCTAGAGCAGCTCAATTTGGACATCCAATACAAAAAGGGGGCAGAGCTGGTCATAGCTGATGCTCTCTCTAGACTATGTCATCCTAGAGAGGATTGCCCTGACCACCTGGACCCTGACTGGCCTAACCTGTACAACACTGAGTATAAAACCAAAGGGAAATACCCCTCCACACATCAACTAACCCACAATACATTAGTAAGGAACAAAAAGTATTTCCATGTATCAAATGACACAGTATACTGAATCATTAATGAAAAAATTTTCCCTACATCCCACTTGCTCAAAGAGTTGACACCATATTAAGACATTACCGCCCACTAGGACATACAAAGGCTAATAACCTATACCGCATGCTAAAAGAGATAGTATGGTGGCCCAATCTCAAACAAGATATAATTGATGCTCTGAAAAAGTGCACAATGTGCAAGAAATACACCAGCACAAAGGCTCCCCACCCAATGGTCAACCCAGTACATGATCCTGAACCATTCAAGGTTTGGGGACTAGACATAGTGGGCCCCTTCCCAGAAACAAAGACAAACCAACATTTCCTAATTGTAGCCCTCAACTTTGCCACATGCTGGCCCATATGCTGGGCAACAAAGGACCACAAAGCATAAATCATAAACCAATTCATTAACAAAGCAATCATAGTCTCAGGGATCCAGTCTTGGGCAGCCGGCCCGTCATTTTCAGGGGTGACCCAGGCCGGGTTTTTTTGCAGGCAATGCCTACCACAAGAGGAGAGCTAACTTAAAAAGATAGGAGGCGGACTTTCCCACCCAGGACCACAGGCCGGCGGCTGGGATTTTAGTGGCAATCACCCCTGTGAGGGTGATGTACACAATCCCAAACAGCTTGCTAGAATGGTTGGTTGGGAGGTCAGGTGAGAAAGCAGGCATAGGTTTTGGGGTCACAGGTGGTTCCATGGGCAGGTCATAAGCAGGGAGATAGTTGAATTTCCCTCTGAACAACTTGGGTGTTGAAAATATCCATGGGCCTTGTTGGTTGTATCTAACTGCAGATTGTATGTGGGCCAAAGGAGAAAGTTTGAGTATCTTTTCTGAGGTGTAGTCCTTGTATTTGAATTTCAGAGGGTAGTCAATAAAATGGACGGGTCCAAAGGGTACACCAGGAGGACAGGAAGCTACAGGTAGTGAGGCAGGGGCCAGGAGATCTCAAACTGAATTGGTAGATAGCAAATACAAAATAAAGAAATAGCTGTGTGAGCCAAAATAACATAACCTTTATTCAAAAATGGTGATAAGTTTGGAGCGCAGGGTCCTTTGGTCTATATAGCACCCCACCTCCAAACTTAACATTTTCCATGGGGGGTTTATCAGGGCATTGGGAAAGGCAGGCCTGGGGGAACTGGGTGCTTGGGTTCAAAGGCAGCAAAATGGCACTTGGCCCAGGAGTTCTTTCATTGGTCAAGAATCTCAATTTGGCTACCTGATTATCTTGCTTTAGTGTTGTGGTCATGGGACCAGGCTGCAGGTCCATGCCTCTTTCCTGGGTTGGCTCCTGATTGGTTGCTGGTGTAGACTTCAAGTTCATGAAGCTAATAGTTACCAAATCAGTACCTCCATTAGGCGCTGTGATTATTCTTCCATTTGGTGCAATAATTTCCTTGATTTGGCTTGTTTCACTGCATGGGCCAACATTCTTGGTATCAGCTTGTGGGGGCTTGATCCCAGAAAAGCGTGGGCGGGTGGTCCACAGGCCTGGCAGTCCAGGGGGGTCCAGGGTCAGGGTTTGATTCCTGCTCCCAGGCCTTGGTTTCCAGAGAGGAAGAATTGTCAATCCTGACACATAGCCAACTACAGCACCCCAGACTACATCATAACTAATGGAGCAACCAAGCTATTGGGTCATGTAGTAAATGACAATCTAAAATCCAAAAACATTAAGCATTCCACAACCTTGCCCTACAGGCCACAGGCCAATGGCAGAGTTGAACGCCTAAACGGCAGCCTTATCAGGACCCTAGAGAAAATAACAGATGGCAAAGCCAAAGGCACATGACCACTATACGTGAAACATACATTACTAGTATCCTGGGTCTGCATCAATCAAGGGGCAGGCTTCTCACCATTTGAACTAACATACAGATAAAAACCAGAAATAATTACCCACAACAAGCAGTCATATGTAGAGATCCCCCCAGGGAAACCCCCCACAGTAGAACAAGTACTTAATCTACAACACATACGCCTCAAAGCTAAAATAGCAGAAATAAAAAAGCTCAAAACACAAAAGGTAGCCTCCACAGAGGAACCACTTCCCATTGACTCCCCCGTCTGGGTCCTAGCTGGCAACAGAAAGAAACTAGACTCAGTACACAGAGGACCAGGAAGAATCATCAAGTAAAGACCAGACCAAAACACCTATCTAGTGAAATTCCAAGGTGTCAAAACCCCCATTGTCAAGAAGTACCACAGAACTTGTCTCCACCTTAGCAAAGGAGAACACTCAACCAGACTGATAACAACTAGACAACAACTCCAGGAACATCAGGCTGCAGCCGTCAAGACAGAGCCCCCTCCTGATGTACCAGAGTAACCCCTTAAGGGGGGTGTCAAGGATCTGGATGTACAAGTATTCTGGCTACCGCCAACTTACTCAACATCCAGTCATTGCCTGATTTGGTGCCCTTCCAATATACTATTCAACATACCAGGAATGGCAACCAAGCAATATCACATGGCTGTCCAAGTATCCAGCAACTCAAACCCATCCTGCACATGACCGACCCCTGGGTTCAATCCAACTAAACCTCTGCCACAGCCAAGTCTATATAATTCTAAAGTATTATCCAATAAAATATACTTCTCTTCTTTCCTAATTCCATATTTAAAGCTTCCCCAAAAGGCGCTCCTTATCAGAAGCAATAATGGCAGGTAAAGCAAAAGACTTAGGAGGAGAGATTGGGGTCACTCCCAGGGACAAGCATGACTCTGAAGGTTCCCACCCAGGAGAGAGCAAGAGGAAAGAGCCTGGGAGTCCATCCAGCAAGAAATGTAGTTTGTTGGTGAGATAGTCAATCTGCACCAAGTGACATTGCCACCATTATACGCCCACTGTCATGAATGACATTTCAATACTTGTAAGAAAACCCAAGAGTTAATCCCCAGTCCTCTGAAGGCAGATTGGCCCCCCAGGATGGCCCAGGACTTGCCAACTTGTTAAGTCACAAACTCAAATTGTTATTTTACCCCACAACCTGCCGGCTTAATAATAAGGATTCCCTGAATAGTTGCTGGATTGCCGCCAAACCAGTGTCACTGAAGGCCCATACCTGCGCAGGAGACGTGGCCTGCCTAAAGGAGGTTGAAGAAAGGGCCTACTACCAGCCCTGCCAACACGCATCAGCTGTCGCCAGTCTCTAGTCCAGAAAGGTTAATGCAATTGGCCAGCTCAGGTGATATGGTGAACAACCATGGCAAAACAAAGCATTGTCAATTCAGTTCTCCAGAGCCATCTCAACCAGGACCCACCAAACTGGTGCCACTGAGGTCCCAGACCTACACAGAAGTTGTGGATTAGACAAGACCCATTACTAGTTCTGCTAATAAGCACCAACTGCTCCCAGTGTAGAAAGGGGAATGCAATTATCCTGCTCAGGTGACATGGTGAACCACAGTGGCAAAATTAAGTGTTGACACTCCTGCTCACCAGAGCAAACCCAAACAGGACCTGCTGCTCTCAAGACCCTAAGCCAAGATTCATGCCCTGCCAACAAACGCTCATGGACCTAAAGTCTGTGAAAATTGAAGAAGCAAAATCATTTGGTATAAAAATCCCAGCAGTATGGGGGTGATCATATTGTCATTTTTGATAATAAAGTTTTATGAACCTTTGGTTCAAACAAATTTTACCTTATCTAGTCTTAGTGATCTTTCATCTCAACTCCAGCCAAGTAGACAACCAGGCAACCACTCACTCTTGAGATCAACCCACCAACCTACCTCTGGTATTATATTATCCCCCTGGAGCCACCTTTGTACCTGTGCATTTCATCAAACACCCGCCAAACCCCACCTACTCCAAGTTTAACTTGGAGAACATACTCATTGCTGATCCCTTGGCAAGGACTATAGAAACCAAATACATAGGACGCAAAGGAAAGTGGTACAAGAGACCGCCAATATTGTTCAAAGACAAGTATAATTATCTGCCTGCCTACTTTGTCCCCATGACTCCACCCTTAACACTACAACCTGACCGCCCAATGGAACCTAATACCGCCGCCAAGACCACATCCACTCAACTGTTTGGAGTACTCTACATTACTTTGACAGGATTGGTGAATTCCATTGTCCCTAACTCTTGACCCTGGTCTTTACTCGGCCAATCTGTATCTTACATTATCAAGTTAGCACCCATTCAATGGTGGGCTTTACCCACCAGCTCAACCACACCCTGTCCTGAACTGCCTAATGCCTCTACCTATGCCTGGCTTCCTGATACCCACAACTACTGGATACAGGAGATCCTCAACAGTGGGGAACTTACTTACAATCACATTCAATCCTGTACAGTAACTAAGTGGGTTAGTGAGGGGTAACTGAGGACTGGCACCTTACTAGCCGCCAAAAGGCTCTGAGGGGAAAGTAAGGAGAGACCCAATGATTGTGTCAACGCCAAATCCATGAAGTTATCTGCAGCTCTTGTATCTATCAAGATAGTGGCCTTGGCTTGGTGGGAGCTGATGTAAAAGGTTGCTGTAAAAAGAAAATAGGACAAGTCTTCTTTATTCTGGAGGGTCATAATGGAGGAAGCGGGGTTGCAGGATAAGACCTCCAGGATAGCAGCCAAAGCCGCAAAAACAGGGAGGGAACCAGTGACGGTAGGCCAGTTGGGGACCTGTTTGGCACAGCACATCATATTAATGGCGGGCGTCTTGGGAGGCTTGGTTGCAGGGGGCTTAGCCTGGGCAGGCTTGAAGGGCAGGAGGTGAGCCAACACACCATACTTAGGGAGGTAAGCTGGCTTGGCTCCCAACTTACAGGCCAACATAAAGGCCTTCTCCAACAAGACAGGGGCAGGGTCCCATGCAATCTTCTCAGCTGAGGCAGCATCCAAGGAGTTACAGAACATGGCCACTGCCATCTTGGGGGAAGGTCTAGAGAAGCTGCCTTGACTGAAAAGCATTTCACATGCAACACAAGATCAGGAGCCAACCCTTTTGAACAAAGAGTCTCAAAGATAACCAAGGCCTTGTATCCAGGGGCAGCAACTGCAGATGAAACCAGGGTGAAGAGAGAGAAGGTGTCTCCAAGCTCCTGGCTTTGGTAGAGGAAGGTGTGCACCCAGAGGCATGTTGTGGGGTTCCCAGTCACCAGTCCCCAAAGTGTGTCCTGGGTCATAGCCAGGGACTTTCTTGGAGGAGTTGTCATTTTCTAGTAGAGGGTGTTGGCTAGCTAGAAGTTTATACTTAGCCTGCATGACTGCAAACTCTTCCAGTACTTTTCCAATCACTATGCGGGCATCCCCACCATGCACCTGCACTTCAGCTGGCGTCAACCCCTCTGCGGGCCTGTACCAGTCCTTCAAAAACCTAGTAAACTCATTTCCTATAAACTCTCTCCCCCTATCTGTCATCTCAATATGCCTAGTTAATCTGTCCCACTCTTCCTGGGAGGTTTTACTAGAGGCAAACTTTCTACAACTCTGATGATAGGTATTTTCTTCCCCTTGAGCAGGGTAGAAGATGTGGGTCAATTCACTCATGGGTGTTATCTATACTACTTGGAACTTTGGGCAGGGGTTGAAATAGGCTTTTATTCATGGTTAGAAGGAAGATTCCCTTAGAAACCTTATGATATATTGCCTGGGGGTCTTGGAAACAATAGGGATTTGCTAATACCTTGGAGTCCTCCAACAATATCTTGGACTCCTTGTAATTGGCCTTGGGCTCCTGCACTTGAGTCTTGGGCTCCTGCACTCTGCTTCAGATCCAACTCTTTATCTCCAGCTCTAGCTCCTTTGTCCTGGGCTCCTGCACCTGTATCTTGGGCTCCTGCACTTTAATCCTGGGATACTGTGCTTTTCTCCAGCTCCAGTTCCAGTTTCTTATTTCCAGCTCTAGCTTCTTTATCTTGGGCTTCTGCACTGTCGTAAATTTGGGCTATCTATACTAGCTAAATCTACAAGCTAAAGTTTATCTTAACTAAAGTATATAAATATACTAATAATCCTAAGGCTATATAAAGCTTACTAAACACCAACTTCAACTGCTAAATAAAAGGCAATATCAAAGTATAAGTATTAAGTGTAAGGTTATAAGCTGTGTTTATTAAACTCATATGGTTTGATAATAAGCCTGAGTATTTTAGCTCCATCAGTTGAATTAAATTGTAATTGAGGAAATCAAATTAAGGAATCCATTGTCAAGTTGTATCAATGTATTAATTCCAATTATCTCAATAGCAATTGAAGTGAAGTACTCAATATTGCAGCATGTGTCACAAGTGACAAATTCTTATTGACTATGCTTATTGAAAGGCTTCAACTACGGGATTCAAACCCTGGCTCCCCGCAGGCCGCCAGCCCGCAGTTTTTTGGGCTCAAACCAGAGCAGGATTTGACTTCAGAAAATTCTTTGAAGCTTGATAAATCTAATTCACCTACATCAATACTCCCCACGCTAAAGGTTCCTGTTAACTTGACCAATCAGCGGGCGGGCCAAGCCACAGATCCCAGAATAACTTGGGCCCACGCAGAAGGGGAAACAGAGAACCTTCCCATAGAACGCGGGCCACCCAGAGACGGCCAATCCCACAGCCTGACTAGGAAATTTGAGCATTCTCAATTTGAGCCAGCCAATGGAATAACCCCAACAATTGATGCCACTGAAGACTGGGAAGACTTGGTGAATGGGAAAACCCGGGCCACAGAATTTTTTGAAAGTTTTACCATGACAGATGGGCATACTTATACCCTGGACCGCCAGGAAGATGCCCATTGCCATTCTTGCAATAAAGTGACATGAACCTTTGGTTCAACCAGATCATACCATACTTGTTATTAGTTCTATTTCATTTACAGCCTACATCTTGCGGTTCCATACCCCACACTCACCTACCCCAAGAAAACGCGGACCAGCTGCCTGACCTTTACCGTCCACCAGGAGCTCCCTTTGGCCCAGTACATTTCACTGAGTACCCACCCAACCCAGCGTATTATGAGTTTACTCTAGAGGAAATCCTGATCCACAACCCCAAAGCTAGAGCTAGAGAGACAGAAGTCCTTTACAGAGAAGGCACCAAAATTATCTGGCCCCCTCTGCTATTCTGAGACAAGTATAATTTCTGGCCCGCATATTTGGTTCCAATGACATCACCCCTCACCCTGCAGCCTGACCGCCTGCAAGAATCTGTTGCCACTAATGAATCCACCTCCACCCAGATATTTGGGGGTGATGTATATCACCCTCACAGGGTTGATTGATTCTATGGTGCCTGTAAGCGGACCTTGGGAAGTCCTTGGTAAATTGTTATCTTATATTGTGAAGTTAGCCCCAATCTTGTGGTGGGCTCTCCCTACTGGGCCCGCGGGCCTCCGCCTGCAAGTTCTCAGGAACCCCCCACTGGTTGGATCCCTGACAGCATGCACCTTTATCTTGGCCTTCAGCTTCTTCTGTAGTCCTTGTGGCCTTTGTAATCCACTTGATTCAGTCCCTGAAAAGCCTCAGATAGCTTCCCCTTTATAGCTCCTTGTTTCAGTTGAGATATCTCTCTCAGAACTCTTGTCTTCCCAAGCTTAAACTATCCTGTTTTTCTCTCTCTACAATATACCAAACTCTATGTCTTACTTCAGCCAATTAAAGCCCTGAATTTTCTGCTTCTGCTCCTTGTTTTTTAGGCTTTAACTCTTAAGTTAAAGCCCTCAAAACACTGATCAAATAAACTTCAGCTCAAAGCCAATCATACGCCTTGATTCAACTGTTTTGCCAAAAAGTTTGCCCAAATTACTCTCTCTTGACTATGCTTTGAACTCAAAGCTGTCTTACTCTGGGTAAACAACTGCTCCGCGTTTTGAACAGTTTTGCTGTGATTCATGTCACGTTTCTCCACCAAAATCTCGAGCACTTTTGCCTATGTTTTACATAGGGGGATTTTGAACCCTCAATTTTACAATGTTTCTCTGAGTTTCTCTGCATTTCCTTCAATGTCTTGCAACTTTGAACTTGCCTGTCACTTGCCCTTCATCTCTCCTAGTTGTTCTTGGCAAAAAAATTGCTTATTTTCTTTCACAGTTTCTCCAATCTGTTTCTGGCCTCTTTCTGGCTCCTTTCTCTTTCATGAAGTCTAAATAAATTCCAGTTTAAACACTGTAAATCATTTATTTTTTCTTTATTTTTCTCTTAACATAATATGATAATTAATTTCTTCTTTCATATTATAATATTTGGCAGTATTAAATCCTTGTTTAACTGCTTCTTATATTAATAATTTCTCTCCTAAGACACCAAAATCAGCATTCTAGCTCCTGTATTTAGTCCAGCTAGTTCTTTCAAGCCATCTTCAAGTTCCTCAGATAGTTTTTTATCATCATCTTCTGGTTTTCAGCCAGTTCTTCAACCATGTCTTCTAGTTCTTCAGTCTAGCCAGCAATCAGTTCTTTTTTTAGTCATCAAACAGCCTATTTCAGTCTCCAAGCAGCTCACTTCAGTCACCAAACTGCTCAACCCAGTCCTTCAGCTTCTTCTTCATCCTGCTCTCTTGGTTCTCCGTGTCAGGAAGCCAGGCATATGTATAGGCATTGGTTGACTTGGGATGGAGTATGGCTGGGCCAGAGGGTAATGCCCACCATAGGATGGGTGCTAACTTGATAATATAGGATACAGATTGCCCAAGCAAAGACCAGGGCCCTGAGTTGGGCACCATAGTGTCTACCATTCCTGTCAAAGTAATGTAAATTACTCCAAACAGTTGAGTGGATGTGGTCTCGGCTGCAGTGGGGGGTTCCATTGGGCAGTCAGGTTGCGGGGTTAAGGGCAAAGTCATGAGAACGAAGTAGGCAGGCAGATAATTGTACTTGTCTTTAAACAATCTTGGCATCCTCTTGTACCAATTTTCTTCACATCCTATGTATTCAGTTTCTCTAGTCCTTGCCAGGGGATCAGCAATTAGGATGGTCTCCAAGTTGTACTCTACGTAGGCAGGGTTAGGCAAGTATTTGGTAAAATGCACAGGTCCAAAGGGGGCTCCAGGGGGAGGGTATAGTGCCTGGGGAGGGTCAGCAGGTTGATCTCAAGAGTGGGTGGTAACCTGGTTGTCAGCTTGGCTGGAGTTAAGATGAAAGATCACTAAGACTAGATAAGGTAGGATTTGTTTGAACCAAAGGTTCATAAAACTTTATTATCAAAAATGACAATATGGTCATCACCATACCGCCTGGGCTTTTATACCATGGGTTTTTGCTTCTTCAATTTTTGCAGGGTTCAGGTTCTCAGACAAAGCACTGGCAGGGCATGGATCTTGGCTTAGAGTCTTGAGGGTGGCAGATCCAGGTTATGCCTGCTCTGATGAACAGAAGTGGTGATGCTTTGTTCCGCCGCTACTATTCATCACATCACCTGAGCAGTTCAATTGTATTACCCATTATGGACAAAAGACTGGCAGCTGCTGGTGGTCATTGGCAGAGCTAGCAGTGGGTCTTTTTTAACCTCCTTTAGGCAAGCTACAACCTCTGCATAGATCTGGATCTTTGGTGGCACAAGGTTGGCAGCAATCTGGTGACCATTTGGGGAATTGTTCTTGGGAGACTGGCAGGTCTCAGAGTAACTTGTCAATTTTGTTTTGCAATTTAACAAGTTGGCGGGTTTCTGTCCATTTTGTGTGACTCAAGTAGTCTTTGGAGGGGCAGGGTTCAATTCTGGGGTTTCTAATGTTGATTTTGAACCTTCTTTATTGATACTTGGCAGGTTGGCAGGTTTTTGTTCCTCTGGGTTGGGGTCAGCTATCTCTGGCGGTCCAGGACTTGACCTAACTGGTAGTTGGGCGGACTCCTGTCTACTCTGGTCAACATAAGGCTTTTCCTGAGACCCAGGCTTTGAATCACAGGTTTTCAATACAAGTATTGAAATGTCATTCATGACACTTGGGTTATTCCTACTTCATGATCAGCTACTCCTGCATCATGATCTTCCAAATGATCCAATCCTGCCTCATGATCAGCTAGTCCTTTCCTTCAACATGATTTAATAATCCCTCAACTAGTCTTCACTGTGATCATACAGTCCTTCTTACTAGTATTTTCTACTGATCCCATGAACCACCTTGGTTCTCAATCTCAGTCCCCGTTACCAGAACCTGTAGACCCAGTCATGAGTCTACATTGAACTGGTGTTTGACTGGGCCCTCACAAGTGGAAACCACTTGGGCCCTCCAACCATTTATCAATAAAGTCTATGTAGTTGTCTTTACTCATCCAGGTGATTAAATCTGAGCTTTTAGCCGCAAAGTAAACAGCTTTACTTCCCAGAGGCCTGATCACACCAAGTTCTACAGCTTCTTCCCCAAGCAACCACCTTGGTGACACTCCTAAGCAAATCTATGTCCTCCAATGCTTACTCTGGGATCTCCCCAAAGCTTCCATAGGGACATAGACAAGAACACCCTACCAGTCTGTTAGGTAGAGTGCTTTCTCACAGACCTCCTGTAAGTGTATCAGGGTACGTAGAGCTCTCAAAGCTCATCTCCTCCCTGGCAGCCCACGTTACCCGCCAGGGGCCCACAACTGACAGCCCTGGTAGGCAAATTACCCACCATGCTAGCACACACTTCTACCCTGGCAGCCCACGTTACCAGCCAGGGTTTAAACAACATCCAGCCTGAGTAGCACACATTACCTATCATGCTGAATCACTTCCCACCCCAAGCAGCTAAAGTTCCCTGTTGAGCTATCTCATTCCTCACCCCTAGCAGCCACAGTTAACTGCTGGGTGAAGACCTCTAGCCCACAGCAGCCAATATCTTCTGCTGGGTGGAGACGACTTTTGCCTCTAGTAGTCTTTCTTCACCTACTAGCCAGGCCTTACCTTCCCTAGTAGCCATTATTCCCTACTAGGCCTCTATCTGCAACAAACCAACAACACACTGTCAATCTTCAGCATAGCGTTTTTATTTGAAGCCAAATCAACCCTCACCTGCAAAACTGCTCACATGTGGACCATCACAGGCTTGAATAGCTCTAATCAGCAGCATAAATTTGTTGCACTCAGCTTGATTTAATATCAGAACATTTTCATTCTAAAACTTCTTATTGGTCGTTTTCTATTTATTTAACCTCATGATCTTGCTGGGATAGATCTGACAAATGCTTTTTTTCCTATATGAATGATTTAACATTGGTTCTTTGTGTAGTATATTTGCTGGCTCTGACTATTTTTGAACCAGAACTGCCCCAACCTATTAAAGATTGTTGTTTACCATGAAAAATTTCAAGGTCCGCTCTAGTTTGCCTAAGAAAAGCAGAGGTGCAAGTAGCTGTTAAACTTTCATTGATGCTTTACTCTTTCATAGCTTGGTGAAGTGCTTACAACACATGATTACTGCTTGACACTTTTGTATATCGAGATCTATTGCACTTTTTTCGTCCTATGAAATACAGCTGCTAGCTTCAATTGGATACCCGAGAACCTTCATTACAGTTGTTAGTATCGAAATTGTCTTTAACGCGAAATGTTGCGACCATTCTAGAAGCTTTTAGAATCTTCTGAAGCAATTAACCGAGGTTAGGGCTGAGATATAATGACGTCATAAACTCTGCTAGTAGCTTAGAAAAGTGGAATATTTTAGCTTGAGAATCGGGGTCAAGCTAATATCAATTACCCCGAAAAGGTTTGTCAGTGTTCTATTGGCTATAAAGATGTCATCATAGTTTGGGATGATCTCAAAGTTTCCTTTTATATTCTAAAGCCAACTAAAATGGCGTTTAAAATCAAGGACTAAACATAGGACCCTTGGCTAAACTTGAGGTCGATCTGGCTTGAATTCTTACATTATTACAGATATAAATTTGCTACTGGCATTTAGCGGTTCTAAGTACAAGCACTTATTTTAATTCAACTCGTCTTTTTAAGTATTGTAGACTGTAGATTGATTCACATTGAGAAGTTGATTGTTGCATAAAATACCTAACAAACAAATATAGTTTAAAATGGCTAACTGGAAGAATGTTAACAACTGGTAAGTTGCATTTCTAACAAAAAAGTGTTAAATTTAACTCTCCGCCTCCTTCAATTCCTCTTTCTTGATATTTAGGCACTGGTAAGTAACATTTTTTGTGTCACAATGGAATTTCGCTTAAATATGTTTTAGGACTGAAAAAAAATTGCATCAACTGGGCAAAGGAATATTTCGAGGACAAATTAACAGACTTATCTTTCGAAAAAGATGGAATCACAACCAAAATTACTTCGGTCTCCTCTGTTACTGGAGATGTTGATCTTAATCAAAGGAAGGGGAAAATCATTACTCTGTATGACATGGTTTTAAAGCTTTGTTGGAAGGGTAAGTGTCTTAATCTATTAGAGTGTCCATTTTGACAATTCTTCTTAAAACTAAACCCGAAATTTAGGGACTTCTGCCGATGGTACTGAAGCTGAGGGCCGCATCACCATTCCCGAAGTTGCTCATGACACTGACCCATCTGATTACGTTTTTGAGATTACTGTTGATTCTGATTCACGCGCCAAGGATCCTATTCGTCAAGTTGTCAGAACCTTTCTATCGGCTGAAATCAAGCAAGTTTTTGCTTCTTTTACCAAAGACTTGATTGACTCCCATTCTAAGGATGTGTATATTGATCCCTCACAGCTTGGCACCCCATCACACAGCGCAACTAGTTCTGCTATAAGCCAGCCTGAGCCACCCAAGAAAACTGGTTCTTCAGCTTCAGCACCCAAAGTTTCTGAATCTCCAAGTGCATCCATCAATACTTGCACCCTTAAAGATACAATTGAATTTGTTGCCTCAGGAATGGACGTCTTCCAAGCACTAACTGACCCCACATTGGTCTCAATCTGGACCAGATCGCCAGCCACTATATCTAAAGATATCGACTCTAACTTCTCCCTTTTCGGCGGAAATATCCAAGGCACAGTCAAAGAGCTTGTAATGTGAAGTTATAGTTCTCTTTTTAATTTCTTATTAGGTCCCTGGTAAAAAGATTGTTCAGAAATGGCGGACAAACAACTGGCCTGCAGGTAGTTAAATTTCCAATGGTCTACTAACTATCAAAGGTCATTATTCTACCGTCACCATACTTCTAGAGGAACAAACTGGCTCCGTAAATCTTATCTTAGAACAGGATGGTGTTCCAGTTGGCGAACTTGATATCACCAGGCGCAACTGGGCTCAATTCTACTGGAATAGCATCAAATCTACTTTTGGGTAAGTCTAAGCCTTTTACAATACTTTTGCCAGCACTATATGATTATTGCAACTTGGAACATTACTAACATTTATTAGATATGGTGCTACTCTATAGATGTAGAAAAATGCCAGTAGTTTTTACTACTTCCATTTAAACAATATCTAAATAAATCCGTGTACTCACTTTTTCGCAATTTATATGAGTTTTTCCATATCCTAATAGAGATCACTTCCATGTGTAACAAAGTAGACAGCCTTCTAAGAATTATTCTTTGTTTCTTTTCGGACGAGTGAAATAGTATAAAGCTAAAGCTGTGAAGACTAGATCCAAAGAATGCAAAACCTTGATGATTTAATATTTTAGAATAAATATTTCTTAAACCAAAGGGTATATGAGCAATGATAAAAAATTCTGGCACTTAGCTAAACAAGTTTTCATGAAAATGCATACATTTGCTTTAAGTTAAAAGGGGCTAAGCTAGAACTGTACAAATTGTTTGCAACTTGTGCTTCCCCCCCCAAAAAAAACCAGCTTCCCAAACAGGCTCTGCCACCAAAACCCCCATCTCATCCCAAGCATCATCGATCCCTCTATTTAAACCTTTGCTACTACTAGCTCCTCAAATCATCTGTACCGATCAATAACCCAACCACCCTTGTTATCCGAGATATGTATCCGATATACAGATACAAAGATGTCAGGGGTAGATAATCTGAACCAACCCCAATAAACCTAAGAGCCGTATAGCTTCTCCCAACCTAGGAGAAACGAGATACCCTGCAAGTGATAAGAAGTCAAGTCCAGAGATCTGAGAGAAGATAAAGATGATGAACACAAGTGGGACATTATGGACAAGGGGTTCATTCTACCAAAGGATTCAGCAAAGTGACTCAAGAAAAGTGACATAGCATAAGAAATCAAATAGCCAGCCATGCTATCAGGTTCAGGGGTGTACTACTACCAGAACAAGAACTGAAACTTCAGTGATAAAAGGATTCAAAAAATTGTGATTTTTTGGGGAGGCTTGATCTGATAGCCTTTTAAAAAGAGTATAGCATCCTTAACAAGACAATTCTCCTTATGATATGGATACGTGAAATACTAACAAAAATATCACTAAAGTAAGAACTTAAACAAGAGTGGTGAAGGCATTAAATATACTCCCAAGAAAAAGCAAGGCAGAAATTGTTTTACTGATTCAGTGATTAGTAAATGTTAAGGCCAAGTGGGCCAAGATATTGTTCAGGGTGAGATAATGGGAATGAGTCAACCAAATTTTCACTACAAACAACATAAAAATACTTTATAAAAGAGGATAATTGAGCTAGTAACTAAACTGAGGAAATCAGGCCAACCCTGTCTGAGCCCAGAAAGTGACTGACAGCCTAATGGCACACATGAATACATTACCCCAAAATGCCTAGACTATTCTTATCAAGACCCTTTAACAGAATGGGGGTTAAAAGGATGAAGACCCCAAATGGCCACTAATTTGTGTATCCAACATGATTCACACACAAGACTAACATTATGAGCAAATTTGAGATGATAGCACCTCCAGAAAGTACTATGCAACCAAAAGATCAATTGGCCAATCAATTGATCAATGTATCAACAGTAACAGGTTTAGCTCCACTAAACCAAAGGCAAACATGCCACACTAAAGGGCCCAACACCCAACTTTTTACAAACAGGAAAAAAAACAGGATTCTGAAACAGAAGCCACTATCAAACTAGAAGAGAGTTTGAAAGCTTCAAAAAAAGAGGAGGGACCAACATACCTCCAATGAACCACCCAGAAACATGTGTACCACCAAAGGCAGTAGCATCAAACAAGCAGTGGCACTGAACCGGGATGATATTTTATCACCTCTTCAAGTCCCTGCTAGTTTCCAGAGCAAGAATAATGATAAGAAATGATAATCATTTTCATTGTTGAAATTATTAAATAAACTTAGTTTATGCACTTTAAGAATATTTTTGTTACAGTAGAAAGACAACTTGAAGGAATTATACACCCTTGCCACACTTGAAACTGTTGTCAAAAAGCTGCTAAACCCTTAAAAAATCTTGATGATTTAAATGTTGTCATAGATAAAAATGGGTTAAAGCTGGAGTTGCCCAGACACCTTTCCAAATTCTGGATTTACTATATTTTCTCCCAATTAATTATTTCAAAAAATCATGTGTTATACTTTAGTTGGGGATGGTAGCGCTTGACTCGCTGGTTGCCAATTTTTTTCAAATTATGATGTCATTGAGTTAAATTTGATAGCAGAACCTCAAACTGCTGAAAATATTCTGGATAGCCAATCAGATGTCACCAAAGCTCTACCCTCATTCTTAACTGCCTTAAAACTTTCCTCATTTCCCTCTGGAAACTAATTCTAGATAGCTTTATCACCATCAATTAATGAAAAATTTATAAAAATATGATTGCTCTACTGGGGCAGTTTGCCCCTGTTATTGAGAAGTTGGCCTCTGTAATAGTCAAAGCAGCTATGAACTTCTTAACTGCCCCTTGGCCAGCTCTTTACATGATCTTCCCATTGAATTTCTACTCTGATTTACCTCTACAAATAACCCTTGCTTTGAGAATTTCTCTCTCCATCTTTTCCTATACCACTCCTGGTGCTAAGATGCTGAAGATGTCCTCCCAATTCGGTCTCCTGCTGCTCAAGCAGCTCACAATTTTTCTCCTGTACCCTCATTGTTTTTCCTTGAATCATGCAGTTTACCATTTTACTCTAAAAAAAATTGTGGCAGGAATTTACAACTTTTGCACCAAAATTTACCTATTGTTTGCACAATTAAGAGGAGGTAGCTGACTGATATCATTGTACCAACAATCACCACCAGAACACCTGTTTTCTCTACCAGTTGCCTTCTCTCATATCCCAGACCTAGCTTTCTTCCATCCCCATCATTTGGATCTCCCTCTCCCAGAAAACCTCTCTGACGCCCAAGGTGACCACATTCAATCCTATTAAAAGATGATCCTGCCATCTCTCTCCCTCCTGAGGTTTCTCTCCCCCAAACTTTAGCAAGATAGGATTTATCTATATCACTATGTTGGGGTTAGCTGATCAAGCTATCTTTCACTGAAAACTGGTGTTCATTGTCCACTGCTATCAACTAATTAATGAAAATTGTCCTTATGGTGTATATGATCTTTCAGGCCCAGTGTAAGAGAGGGGGCTAAACTAACTAAGTTTGGCTCCCATGCCAGAGAGAAAACTCACCAAAACCATCCAGCGTAGAACTGGTATGGCTGCTTGTACAGGCGTCCAGAGAGAGGACATGGGGGACAACTGGGAAAAGTAGGAGTCCAAAACCATCAGAACCACCCCACAAGCAACCAAGGGATGCACCTGGGGGTGAGCTCATGGGGGGATAACTTTGTCTTGGGGCAGAGGACTCAATCTCCAAGGGAGAAGGGATCACAGAGGTGTCTGCTTTCAAGAAGGCTTTAAGGTCAGAATTGGGGGAAGGAAACTCAAGATTGTCACAGGTGAGGCTTTTGACAAGGTTTTCACCAGTAGCAAACAGGTCTTGGGCATAGCCAGGGAGATCCTCAAGAAAATTCAGGAGATGGGTGGGATCTTCTTACATATAGTGGGCCAATGAAGATAAACACTCCCAGAGATATAGGGAGGTGGATCAGATCATAACCAATACTGGAGCCAGGGTAAAGGCCACACATTTAACCAAGGGGATTAACATTTTGAAGGGTACCAGGAAAATTGGGGACTTTTTTGGGGGGGGACAAGTGAAGCCAACAATTATTTTCCCGGTAAACCAGGGGTATCTTTCAATACTGGAGGGCAAGAAATACTTTGAATCCTTCTTTAGACAGTTGGAATAGGGAAAGGTCTTTACAGAGCATAAACTGGTTTTTAAAGCAAAGGCAAAGCAAAAAACCAATGATTTTAAACTTAAATTAATTATTTATAATAATTTCAATACTAATTTTAACATTCAAACTCAAGTTTTGAAAGCAAAAAATAAACCTTAACGCTAATGTTGCAACATCTTTGATTACTCCCTCTCAGGGAATTAACACCCCAAGTAGTTCACCAAATGAGTCACCAAAGGGCTCACTGTTAATAAATAAGCTGGTGGCACTCCTATCATTTGACCATCTACTACAGGGATCACACAATCCAAATCCTAAACAGAACACAACTTGAGTAAGCCTTGTGACTTAAGAGGAACATTACTCAGATAAGTCCCATGACCTCCATGACGTACATGGACAGTATGTGGCTTCCCATGATACTATATAATATTCTATATTCTACCCAATAAAGTATCACTCTTCTCTTAAATCTTCCCCTTTATCTTGTTTATTATACTTCCCAGAAGTATAATCTCAACACTAATACTAATGTTAACTCTAGGAGCTTCAGAAGAGACACCATAAGCTAGGGAGCAACATATAAGGTAAAGAAAGTCCAAAACTTCTGCTAACAACTAGAAAGGAACAAAAAATGACAGAAGAGACCCAAAGTTCCAAAACCTGTATTTTAAAGCCTAAAATTTTATTTGATAATAATGAGCAAGCAGTGGACCAAAAGTCGCCTGTCTTGCTATAAGGGACAAGATCTGAATTTACAAGGTCATCTGACCCAGACAGTGAGTCTGATTGGCCAGAGGAGAAATTTTGCAAGGAGGATTCAAATGGTTTGGAATGTTTCCCAGTAATTTCTTATTTGACTTCTGATTGGCTGATTCCTATAGGGTGCTTCTGGGGACCATTGACTTCAGCTTGAGTGAATTTTTTTTGAATTGACAGAAGCTCGCCCTAATTAATTACACTTCATCTGTTTTAAATAAGGACCAAACCAAGTAAACAATTAGTCCAAATTAATCAGGGATTCTTCCCAAGTAGGCACAAAAATCTGAGAATCAGTGGTTACTACCTGAGAGAGGTATGCTAATAAAAATATCCTGTAAATTGTGTGAGCTAAATCCTCAAGGTAATTAAGAGGTTTAGCTGAATTCTGAGCAGCTTTCTTTGTGTGTTGAGGGAAGATTGCCATTTCCAAGGCTAAAGAGGGGGAGTAACTTTACACCCAGCCTGCTCTCCTAACAGGAGGGCAACCATACTTTAGTACAGGCCTTGGTATCAACTACTTTAATTTTTTGAAGCTTTTGAGATGAGCACATGAAATTCAGATTGAAGCTAGCTAGAGTCACTACAAAAGAAAACAAAAACCAACACTTTATATTAGTTAAATATAGAGTTCACACCACTATTTTTTGTTTTTTGGGCAGCTTCAGTTTGCTTTAATCTGACTTTGATGTGCCTATCTCAACAGCTGTGAAAAGTATAGTAAGATATAAGTTTCTGAGAAAGGTTTCCTGCATTAAAAACTCTATCTGAAAACCTAAAAACTATCAGAAGTGCACCAATAAGATCCTTAAGCTCCAATAGAGAGGGGCAGTGTAACAAGCTCAGAGCCAAAGATAAGATCTAACTTTACCCAAAGTTTACCTATTGAAAATTGAAGCTCCTAAAGTGTTTTCTTCCAAAAGTTGCTCCTCTTCAGTGGTGAGCTCAGGAAATGGCTTATACTTTCTGTTCTTTAAATTGTGCATATATCTCATTAACAAGCCTTTAAAGAACTCTAGTTTGGCTTTGGTATATTTAGTGCATTTATTTATTTTCAAACTGTATTTGATATAGTAACTATAGCTTACATATTGGCTTCCAAAGTATGTGGTGATGTTGATATGGGGAAGCCATATTCTTTGGATTCAAATATTTTTTACTTCAGTTTAATTCCTTTTATATCCAGGATCACTGCTTGGTTTACTTTCTCTATGCTCTTCTTATTTCTTACTCATATAATAAGTTTGCTTATGATTACTTTAAGTTTCAAAAATTATGGGGAAATCTTCCTAACACTTGTCATGAATTCAAATTTACTAGGAGTTACAATTGGCCTAGTGAATGGTGGTTTGCAAAACAACTCATGAAAAAGCCTTAGCCTTTGCTTTCAACTTGCTGATTTCTCTTTACCCAAATATGGGTTGACATCAATAAAGAAGCCTTCTGGATCCCAGGCTGCCTCTTGCCACCTGGGGTGCCTCCACTTAGGCCATTAGGATTAAACCTTTGGGTATAAATTTGAATGTAATTTCCTCCAATAAAATAGGTTCATTTTTGCTCATTAATTTTGACATTAAATCTTTGGCGCTCATCTTTCATTTTCTAGGAAGATATCTATTAATCATACTTGGATCAAACAGGGTTAAATCTAGAACCACAGTTGCCTGTTTTTAAGACTTTTCCCTGAGCTCTTTATAATGTCAGATAATAAAGCAGAACTCAACAACACTTTAAATTTTACCTGGTTGTGCTTGCACAGTTGTTATAGTGGGTTTCAGCCCCGTTGGGATTAACAAAATGAATTCACCTTAAAAGGAAATCAGCTCAGCTCAGACAAATTCAAACCTAAATGAGGCTATATTAGATAAAGATCATTCTATATCAGTGTTAACTTTTTTCTAGAGTTGGGTGTATTTATTCTAGTGTTGCAACAAGCCAAAATGTGACAGTCCACATGAAAGCTGTTGTATAGGAGAGGGCTGATTTAGCCACAATAAAGGATCTATAATGAACGTTGGCAAAGTATAGTGGTTTTGGGACAGGAAGAGGCCTAGTAGGTAACATTGGCTACTAGGGGTGAGGAATGTCTCTTTCCTTCAGCAGATAACATTGGCTGCTGGGAAGAATGAGTGATGCAGCCTAGCAGGTAACATTGGCTACTAGTATGCTGGATAGGTGTCTGAATTTAGTAGGTAACATTGGCTACTAGGGGATGATAAGGTCTTCATCCAGTAGATAACATTGGCTACTAGGGGTGGGGAGTGTAACAGCCTGATAGGTAATTTGGCTACCAGGGCTGAATGGTGATGTGACCTAGCAGGTAACATTGGCTGCTAGGGAATAAAGGAGCTGAGATAACTCTACATGCCCTTGTGCACTTACAGGAGGCCTGTGTAAAGTTCTGTGGCCCACCTTTGGCCCTGGATTGGGATGTATTTCCCAGACCATCAAAAAAAGTGGCCCACATGCAGGCAAAACCCCTCCAAAACCTGGAGGACTTGGCCCACACAGTGGATGAACACTTTGTGTTGGCTTTCCCAGCTGAAGTTCCCATTTCTCCTTTGGAGTCTCTCCAACTGCGGAGGAGACATTAATTCAGCTAGACTGTTTGTTGTCCTGGTGTCACCCGGTTCTGAAACAACTAGCAGGCCAACGGAAACATGCGGGCCACATGAATCCAGAAAAGCCTAACCTGCAGCCCGGGAAAATTGGGTATCAAATCCCGCAATCAGTGGTGTCCCAGGCTGCCAATTCCTCCAGCTCAAAATAATTGGGTTCCAGAGCTCTCCAATGGAGACATCAGAGGAAGGCATTAGGGGGAAATGCGCAACCTGAGTCCTCGGAAGGCTCCTAGCCAATTGAGGGACTGAGTTTTACATCTAGGCCTGCGGCCCCTATTTTTATTGGTCTCAAACCAGGATAAGATTGGCCAGTACTCTTTAATAGGCTCCCCTTTAGATTGCACTCTGATAGTCCTTTTCATAACCCCTCTCATCCATCACCCCCCTTTGCATGAAATGAAAGCATGGGGCGTCAGGTCCCTTGCTTACCAATTCCAATTGTTGAATAAACTCCTGACTTTGCAAATCTTTTGTATTTTTGAGTTTTATTTAATAATAAAGGTAATTGTTTCAACACCCGCTGTTGTCCCTGCCTCCCGTTTTCCCTGGCCCGCCTGCCCGTTGTTTTTTGTTAGGAATTGTTCTGAGTATATTAATTCGGACCATTTTCTGTTATTTACCTGTGCACCTGGTCCGTGCGCCCGGAAGTTTTAGCAAAAAAGGGTACCTGCTGAAATCATGTTGGCTCCTTGGTACAAGATGGCTATGTGGATACTGGTGCCTATTTCCCTATTGTTCTGGTCCTCAAACCCTGTCTTTTGGAGCAAACTTTCCTTGATTTATCAATCTTCTGAGTTCATTACTGGTCTTTTTGTAAATGTAATTGAACATCTCACTCAGATTCCCACCAAACCAGTATCATATGGTTTGTTCTCTTGGTTGTCTTCTCATCTTGATGAATTGTTGTCCCCTTTAGAATCTGGTACTACTGAGACCCCTTCTTTTGACTTAGACAATCCTTCCCCCTTGCACCGAATCCCTGATTCAGATGTAGAGGCCCCTTCCACTTGGGATTGCTCTCTGTGGTTACTTACTGGAGCCTTGGTCATGGCTTTGGATGCTTACTTCCTTCCTCTTTCACATCCAGTCTCCTTTGGGAGGCCCCTTCAAGCGGTTATCCTAGTCTTGCACTAGATGGCATCCTGATGGTTGGTCCCACCAGGATGGGAGCCAGACTTTGTTAGTCTAGCCCCCCTCTCTTACAGCCTGTGAGTAAGCACCTTATCTAATGGACTGTTAAGGTGTCCTTGTCTGTGTTTTCCTGGAGGCTTTGGGAAGGTCCCAAAGCTACCATTGGGGGCATGGGTATGCTCAGAGACTTTGTCAGGGTAGCGCTTGGGGAAGCAGCTGCAGAACTTGATAATGATCAGGTCTCTGGGAAGTAAAGTTGGTTACTTTGCGCCTGAAAGCTCAGACTTAACCACCTAAGTGAGTAAAGACAACCAGCAGACATGAGGAATGTCTGTGGTTGAATGGCCCAAGTGAAGGTCACTTGCGGGGGCCCAGTCAAACGCCAGTAGCCTTGTAGACTTATTTCCTGAGTCTGAGGTATTGATAACAGGGACTGAAATGGAACCAATGCGGCTCATAGTGAAATATCACATTGAAGACTAGTAAGAAGGACTGAATGATCACAGTGAAGACTAGTTGAAGGACTGAAAGATCATAGTGAGGAATGAAACCTAGGTGGTTCATAGTGTGGACTAGCTGAAGGTTATAAGATCATATAGCAGGACTAGCTGGAGGACTGGAAGATCATGAAGAAAGACTAGCTGAAGGACTGGAAGATGGTCAAAAAGGACCAGTAGAAGTATATGAAGAAGCTTTAATGATGGATTTTAACTGTTGGAAGCAGGATTAATAATGAGAAAGAAGCAGGTAAAAGAATGGATTTAACTGCCAAAAGATATGATAAAAAGATTGAGATAGATATCATATTAAAAAGAAGTAAAAGGAAGAAAATGGTTTATAGAAAATAGAATGTAAATTTATAGGAAATTGATTGAATGAGAAGGAGCCAAAGTGGCCAGAAACAGGACAGAGAAACTTTGAGAACAAAGGCCAGAGTTTTGCCAAAATAATTAAGTGAGGCAAGAAGCAAGTGGCAGACAGGTTCAAACTGTGAAAACATGAAGAAAACCCAGAGAACTTGGAGAAACACTGAAGAAATCAGGGTTTGAAAATCCCCAAAGTAAAACATAGTGGGAAGCACTTGAGTTTGGCTGGAAAAAAGTGAAGGAAATCACGGCAAAACCGTTTGAAACACAGAGCCAAGGTTTTTCTGAAGCGAGATAGCACCGGGTTTGAACCAAGGTCAAGAGCAAGTCATTTGGATAAACATTTCAGCAAAAAAGTTCAATCCAGGCGTTTGATTGGTTACAGGTCAAAACCTGTTTGATCACTGTTTTGAGGGCTTTAACTGAAGAGTTTAGGTCTAAAAAATGAGGGAATGAAGCAGGAAAACCAGGGTTTTAATTGGCTGAAGTAAGATGAAAGGTTTAATATATTATAGAGAGAGAAAAACAGGATAGTTTAAGCTTTGGAAACCAAGAGATCTGAGAGGAAACAAGGACTGAAACAAGGAGCTATAAAAGGAGGATTGATCTGAGGCTTTTCAGGGACTCATAACAGTGGATTACAAAGGCCACTAGGATTGAATCAAGTGGAATACCAAGGCCACTAAGACTATATAGAGAGCTGAAGACCAAGATAAAGGTGCAGGAGCCCAAGATAAAGAGGCTGGAGCCTAGGATAAGGTGCAGGAAGCCAAGAAAAGCGCATGAGTCCAGGACTAAAGAGCAGGAGCCCAAGACCAAGTAAAAGGAGCCCAAGATATTGTTGGAGGACTCCAAGTATTGGCAAAACCATATTGTTTCCCAAAAACCCCAGGCCATATACCAGCAGGTTTCTAAGAGAATCTTCCTTCTGAAAGCAAATATAAGCCCATTATACCCCTGCCCAAATTTCCAAGTGATACAGATCATCCCTGAGTGAATTGCCCAATATCTTCTATCCTAGCCAAGGGGAAGAAAATACCTATCATCAGAGTTGTAGAAGATTTGCCACCAGTAAGTCTTCCCAGGAGGAGTGGGAAAGATTAACTAGGCATCTTGAGATGACGGATAGGGGGAGAGAGTTCATAGGAAATGAGTTTACTAGGGAGTTGAAAGTTTGGTAGAGGTCTACATAGGGTCTAGCACCAGCTGAAGTACAAGTACATGGTGGGAAAACCCACCTAGTCATAGGGAAAGCATAGGAAGAATTTGCAGTAATGCAAGTCAAGTATAAACCTCAAGCTAGCCACCTACCTCTACTAGAAAATAACGACTCCTTCCTGCTGGTCCCTGGCTTTGACCCAGGACACACCATGGGGACTAGTGACCAGGAACCCCACACAAATTCTTAACAGATTGTGTAGTTCTCCTGCTCCTGACTTGACTTGACCTGTTGCTTGATTCAGGAAACCACTCATCCATACTGCTCTACCAAAACCCTCATTGGTTACCACATCTAGTAATCTATCTATGCTGTTCAAATAGGATCAGCCACATGGTTTTGAAGATCAAACCTAAGAAACTCTTTTTCACATGCCACCCCCAGGTGGACTCTTACTGGGGATAAAACCCCTCTTACCCTCTTTGATAAAGATTGTTGTAAACCAATTGTTCTTCCCTTCCTTCTAGTAACTGCAGCTTTCAGAACAGTTAAGGCACTGGGATAACTTGTTCTTGTTTATCCTGCAGGCTTGGAAGCTGCTGGAAACTTTCTGGAAAAGCTTGTCCCTACTGGGCAACAATAATGAGAAGATTAGGATTATACAGTAAAAAGGATCTACTATCTGGTAAGCTTTAGGGTAGGGCTAGCCCGTAAATGAAACACTCTGGTGAGGGAGCTAATGTTAATACCTGGTTCATTGACTGGGCCCTGGAATGTCATTTATTGTTCTGTTGATAATTCCAAGTCAACGTCGATATTTAATTCCACTGTTTAATTGTTTCCACGTGTCCAGCTTTGGGTGTCTGTTTATTGATGGATGCTGGTGCGATAAAGTTCATCTTTGGTATCAGTCAAAAGCATGTGGTCTCAGCTTTTCAGATATCACCCCTGGTATTCTTTTGGGTGGTCAATGTATCACAAATCATGTTTAAATGTAAGCGCTTAGAATCAGCCCTTCCAGTTGAAATAGGATATATAACCCCTCAAGGTCTTAAACTCCCAATGGTTCATTATTCTCCTTGGTTGGCTCTATCAATAAGCTATTTTCCTGACCTTTTTCTCCATCTTCTTTTCCAGCTGGGTTTTATCTTATCCTTGGGAGATGACATATTGGGTCTAGTTAAGAGAAAAGTCTGAGATATAGCAGCTGCTGGTGTTGAAAGAGACTGATCCTTAAGCACGACTCTTAAACATCCTTGTCGTTGGCTTGCTGCGGGATATATTTTGTATTGAAGAAATATGATGTTATGGATTCAAGGGGGGTTCTAGTATACATCTGACCTTGCTATCCCCTTCATCTTGGCTGATAAGCATATCTCCCATCTCGATAAAATGTTTTATCCTTTTGAAATTATAAGCTTCTTGTTCAGCTTTGGTTCCTGACAAAGCCCGTCCCATCAGAGATGTTTTAATAAAGGCTAGGTGCTGTTGTATGGTATACTGGGTGATGTTTTGGTTGAAAAGCAGAAGATTTAACATGAGGCCTGGCTTTAAGTTACAAGCGCTCTAAAAAGGTGATTTTGGTTTGAAATCTGAATATATCTTCTGCTGGGTTTATAAAAGGGTGGCTGGTTTAGTGAAGCTTATATGCTCAAGTATGTATAAGTAGTTAATCATAAATTTTAATTAAAGGGGTTAGATAGTTTCAAGGTTTAGTTACTTTAGACTAGATTTGATATTGTCTTATGAGCTGTTTAAACACAAGGACATGGAGTCTAAATAAGAAAAGGTCTATAGCTTTAAAAAGTAGACTAGAAATAAGCCCATTATCTATATATGTGGGATCATCTAAAGCAGCATATGGTAGATTTCATTACCAGAGGCAAAGCTTGTGGTCATAGAAGGAGCAGCTGGCAACCTTCTGCTGGAGTGTAATAGGACACCAGTCGGCCCCATATGCAAGTGATTGATGGCCCAAAAAGCTTCTAGTAATTTCAGGGCATGTCTCTGGCATATCTTTTTGGATTAAACGATGGCATATGTGAACTTTACCCAAATCAACGTCAACAATATGAAATCCACCATGCATGGCTGCAACCAGAACTGAGGAATGTAGGCTGGGGTGCCAGCGAACTCGCCAGACGCCACCCCCAACCGATACCTCCTTTAAAGGTGCCCGCATCTTGCGAGTATCGAAAATGCGGAGGGGTTTCATCGTAACTAAGGAGTTTAGACAAGCTTATGTTTGATGAAAACCCACCTTCCAGTAGCAATCATGTGTTCGCGATGGGGGTTGGCCTGGATGGAACAAACTCCCATCATGTGACTAAAGACAACCGATTTAGTCATCAAACCAAGCAGGCCAAGTACCTTTTGTTTACCCAGGATGGGTTGGCGCATGCTTCTGAAACCATCCTGAGATCCCAGCCCTTGAGCTTAGCATCGTCTCCACCTATACGATTAGGCACTCTAGCATTCATAAAAAACCTGAGAAGACAGTTGTGGGACACCAGTAATTAACTGCCGCTATCCAAGCCTCAAAGTCATGGCACTTCCAACGCTGCTGTGTGCTGCAACAAATAGTCTCATCTGATTTCGAACCAACTTCCAATGTACCCAAAGTTCCGTCACTGAAGCTCACTGCTATAAAAGGATCACTGCCATCACATGTAAGCCAAACCCAAGTTAGTTTACCTTTCATAAAGTTTGTTAGACCAGTCTAAAGAAAGCGCAAGGACTTCCTTTTCGCCTCCTTCAATGTGCTCGAACTTGGATTGGGTTTGAAGAGACAACTAAGCAAGTTTAAAGTCAGCAGGGGATTCTGAATATTGACAGCAAATCAATTTATAAAATAATATCTGCTTGATTGATAGCAAAGTGAATACCAAGTTCAAATTGAGGAATTCAAGCCGGAAATGCAAGCACTCTTTATCAAGATGGTTCATGAATTGGGTTGATTAAGTTTCACCAAAAATTTATATCTTGTTTTAACATTAGATATTCGCCTTACATTACAGCTCAAGGCTAGTCCTTAAAAAACCAAATCCAAGCAACCAAAAAATCTCTTATAAAAGTCCTTCTATTATAAACCACACCAATTACATGCTAGTACTTGCAATAATCAAATTGACAATATTATAGGTCGAAACTATAATAAGCATAAGAAAACCACATTTATTTACAATAATAATACCTTGTTATCAGACGGGCTCCAGCTATACAGGCTAAGTTGGCCGATAGCATCGGCTTGGCCCAGGACATTGGCCTGAACACCACTAACGTTTAGCTTCTTGAATGACCTTGACATAGAATAAGTCAAGACTTTAAGGGAGGTGATTTACCATTTCAGATCGAGCGAAGCAGCAGTCTCTACAGTTTGAATCGGCTCCCTAGGCGGGGTCAGCGTTAGTATCCTTAAATATTGATGATCTAGGCGATTAGAAACTTCAACAGAAAACGAGTTTTATTCAGACAAATTCAAAAGCCAAGGAAATATGTTTAGATAGCTTGCAAGTTCAGTTATTGGCTAGTGTCTTAACTTAATCGGTTCAAAGCTTAAAACAAAAAAATGTTAGCTTCAAGTTTTTAGATAACTAGAGAGAAGTAGAATTAAACTAGATCCTACGGGCACTCCAACAATTTCATACAAAAACCAAGAGCCACACAGCCAAAGAAAGTTCCATACTAGCCAGTAGTTTTTCTTTGAAAATAAAAATATTATGATACAAGACAGCACATGGATATACTATATATTGAGTACCCATTTCGAAGCAGAGAATAAGTATATAATCCTACTTTGTTGGATATTACAGTGATACCATTTTTCGAAAATAAGATTTAAGATTATTTCACCCTTCTTGGGTATCAGGATCAACCAAGTAGCCTAACTCTACACAGTTTCCAAAGGTTTCGGGGGTCCCCCGGAGGTTAAAAAAGATGTAGCTAAAACTACCACGATTTCCTCTCAAAGGCACCAATAATGAAACTACTCAGATAGGCACCTCTTTAAAGATGAAACCTCGATTAAACTTACAGATGGGGGCTTTCCGTCGAAGCTTTGAATACTTGAATGTTCCCCGACCTGATCGCCTTATCACTATTAAGTTTTTCCGAATCTTCGGTGTCCAAACACTTCTGGGGTGGGGAAGGGTTGGCTTCGCCAGGGACGATGAACTCTTTAGTGATTGGGTTGATCAGCTGATACGTTCCGCAGACAAAGATGCCAAGGTCGGCGCCGGAAGGGACGGAATCAATATCGCCATGGAGCCACTCTACACTATCGGCACTGTACCGAGTATCGTAGCTGGCTAGACACGTTGCCTGCACACTCATTCAGCTCACTCCTACCCTATGCAAGGGATGCTGGATCCTTTAATTAAAAGGAACGAAAACAAAAGGTAATCTATCCAGAACTTTTCTAGGCGGTTGGTTGGTTAGCCTGTTCAACGACAGGTGTAGGGCTGCGTTGGCCACGAAAAGGGACGATTAAGGCATTTGCCTTAATCGTCCCGTCCTCCCTTCCCCAGACCCGTCTTTCGGATTCCCCTACGTTGGGGGAATCCGAAATCTTAAAAAAGGTCTCAGAAGGCTTTCTGCGTTCCGGATTTTTGAGTTATAAAATAAATATACTTATAATAAAAGATTTTTTGACCAAATTTTTTCATTTTAAATTTATTATTTTTAATTTTTAAAAATAGAAAGAAAAATAAATAAAAAAGTTTATTTTTTGAAAAATCCGAATCAACCACACCCTTCTGTGGGTGTAAAGCCCCATAAAATGAGGGGGTATTTTAGCAAGATAGGGGACCAAGTTGGTGACTTGGAACCCGGTAAGCACCGTCACGATGGGGTAGACCGTCATCATCCATCTAAAGACCTTGGCGTGTACGTTAAATCTTCCAAAATTACCGGCGAAGTACGTAAGCACATAGAATACAAAGGTGTATATTGCTACGTGCTGGGTGGAGCGGGGCGACACCAGTGTGGGCCAGGGGTACGTCTCGAAGGAGTTTAGCTGCGCGGGCTCCTTGTAGAAGTACTCGTCAGGCGGTTTATTGTAGGGCCCATGCTGGTGGGTGTATTGGTGGCCCCCAATCCCGAGACAAGCTGTGAGTACAGCAGAGAAGATCAAGTGGTTCATCTTCTGGTCCTGGGAAAGGGCAGACAAAGCTTAGTGTCTTAACTTTCTGTAGAGTAAAAGTTCTGGTTTTGATTTATGTGATACTATTGAGGGGTAATTTCACTCAATGATAGCACAAACTACCATCAAGGGATTGAGATTTATTATATACTATCATCCTTAGTGGGGCATGAATAGTACAAAGCATTGGATAGGGAACCCCAAACTCTTGGTGTTGTCTGGGATTCCCATTTGGGAATGGGATGGGAGTGGCTTGGCAGGCAATGAATTGTTATCCTTGGCATTGCATGGAATTGGAGCATCTTCAGGCACATTTATGCAGTTCAATTCAACCTTTGCAGTTGATGCATTAATTGTAATGCTGGGCTGCTTGTCAACCCCCTCCAAATTTGGTAAATTCCAAATTTGGGCAGCAGTTCCCCCTCCATTTGGGTTTGGGGGAAATTGCCTTTTTGGGTTTCCCCTTTTGGCAATTTCCCCATTTGGCGGACTGGGTGGGGGCTGGCTGGCGGCCGCGCGGCCCGCGGACGGGGTATAAACCCATCCGAATTAAAAACTGTATTTTTAATTTGTTTTTTTCTCACCTCAGTTTCCCGCGGCAGTTTCCCCAATAAGGGGGAACTGCTGCCATTTTTTATTCTGCTTTTTACAATTATTGTACACAAAATATTCTTCTGAGCCACTGTGTTGTCAGGAATATTCCTGACAGTGAGTGTGGAAGAAAACGATTCCCTCGAAATTGTTTCCGGATTTTGGATGGGTGCTCCTTTTAAGAAAAGGAGCCACCCGTCCAAAATCCAATGCAGCCCTAGGCAGGTGGGGAATCGAACCCAATCTATCCATCCAATTCTATTTGGGTCATTATTTGTTAGATTAAGCCAAGGCGCCAGCTTAATCATTTCAAAGACTTTTAACTTCTTTGGTATCATTTAAGTCATAAATTTATGTTTTTTGAACATTAGTATAATGCTTAGTTTACTGAAGAAAAGTTTAAGAGTGTAAAATATACAAATAATAAAAATAAAATTTATTTCTATTAACTGTATTTTTTGCTAAAACCCTTTTTTATATTTTAATAAGCCAAGAATCAAATATATGAGTTGCATGGGAGAGTAATAGCAGCCCCAAAGCTATAATTGCTATTACCCTATCTTTGGCTCACATAATTAATTTCTTAGTTATTTTTAGAAAAAAAAGTTGTTGTATTTAAAAGACTATTTACCCTATGTGAAATATAAGTTTTTGTTATGCGTCCAACTTCATGAACATGTCCTACTAATCCTTTAGTAGTATCAGCTCTCTTTGTTTCTCTGTCATCTGTGCAGAACTTTGCACAATAATTTATTTTGGAGTACTCCTTAACATCCTCAAATGTCAAAGGTGAAACATACAGCTCACCATCTTTCATTAAATATGAAAGATTAAAATAAAATGCTTTGACTTCAAGCCAGCTTTTTTTAGGCCTAGATTTTCTATCATAGATGTGAAAAAAGGCTTTTTGGGAAACATCTGGATTATTTACAAGTGTCTCATATAAACTCTTTCTTTCTTCCTCTCTCTCAAAAACCATTTTGAGATCATTTATATTTTTATATACTTCTCATTTTCCTTTTGTTTAAATATTTTAGATAATACACCAAAATGTCCATCAACAATACTTTTGCCATGACACTCAAAAAATCTATTAAACTTAATTGTTCCTTTTATAATTTTAGGTACTTCTTTAAAAATATAATATAAGAATTCATAAGATCTGAAATGATTACCATTATCAGTCCAAACTTTAATATTTTTAATATTCTTAAATTTATTATTTTTAAGCAGACTTATCAAACACTGACCTGAAAACAAAGAGTCATGAGATAAAATTTCAGATAAAAAGTTATGATACTCATATTTAATTTTCTTGTTTTCTTTAAAAGCAATTGCAAATCCTAATAAAGAAATAGGTATTTTCTCATAAAAACAATTATTTGTCTCTATAGGACCCCCACCTATTTTAAAGTTTTCTTTATAGTCTATTACTATAACACATGTATTATTATCAAGATTATTTATATCACTAATATATTCTTTATTTTGATGCTTATAAAACTTTTCATGTAGGTCAATAGATTCCAAATTTTCTTTAATAGATTTAGGCAATGGCAACTTCTATATACTCAAATCCTTTTTCTTCATTTCTAATGATTTTTTAAGTTGCAAATGTTACATATATCAGTTTGCTTTTTGCTTTTAATTATATTATTAGGAATAAGCTTATAAAAAGTGGAAAGTGAAATAGAAATATTGTTTTTTATTTTCTATCTTCATAAATTTCTTTTTCTGTTTTCAATAATGAGTATTTTATTTTAGTTGAGTATTCACTCAACTCTTTTTGTAATTCTTCATAAATCAATCCAGGGGATTTTTTTAGTGAATTGGTTAGTTGGAAATGAATTTTTTAATATATGTTTTAAAATATTTTTTATGTTTTCTTTTTTTACTGAATCATTTTTTCCTTTTTTATTTTTTTGAATTTAATGATGCTTTTTTAGCCTTTTTTATTTTTTTAGAATATGAATACTCATTTTTTGTCATTTTAAATCCACAATCCCAAAGCTCTTTCAGACTGTAGCTTGATGTAACCAATGCTCTTAGGGAAGGAAGGTGCTTGGCAGGGGACTCTGACATCAATTCCTTTAGGTTGTTAAGGAAATCATCTGTCTTAGAATTTTGTATGACAGGTAAGAAGGTACTTTTTCCAAACTCTGTTTTTAATAAGAAATGCTCAACAAAGCTGTTAAGATCACTGCCAGCAGTAAAAAGGAATGCTTGTTTAAGCATAGAGATTCTTTCTCTCTTAGTAGAAGCCCCCAGTGAGAAGAAGGGTGTTATATGAGGTGCAAACTTGATAGATTCCATAATGATAGTGGTTGGGTTCCTTGGCTTGGTTCAGGCAGTTCTTGCTTGGAAATAGATGTGCAGTTATCAGAGAGGAGTAAAGGTGTAGATTGTAAAGTGAATTTCTGTAAAGTTGAGCTGTTTAAATACCATGTTAGCTGAGCTTTTGCACTACAGGCATAAATCCCCAACTGACCCCCAACTGATCTCCTTAATTTATCAATATCACCCCTGAAGTCTGATATCATTGTTTATTTACCCCTTTTTATATTCTTGTTAACTGTTGATATTTCAGCAAATAGTACTTCAATCTTGCTCAAACTAGTATCATTAGAAAGCCCTTAATCTCAGCTTTTGGAATTGTGCTGCAACTTTATATTTTAATACCAATTTAGTATCTTGAAGTGGCTTTGAATGTAAGCTTATAAAATTATTATTTGAAATAAAATATGCTAATTAACTCTTAAAGTATGGTATTTTAATCAGTAAACTAAATTTAAAGTATAAATCATTATTTAGCTTACCTTTAGTAACCAACTCAAAAACCTTTTATAAATAAACTTAAGTTTATTATAACCTTTAACAGTTCTTAAAAATGAACTTTATATATTTTAAATCTATCAAAACAAAAATGTTATTTTTAATCACATATAAATATTTGCTTGTATAATTAAATTTGCATCTTATTTTTATAGATACAATGGCTAAGATCAATTTCCATTTAGTTTAAATAAATTTTAACCTTTATAAAATTTAATTAGATAAAGCAAGATTTTGATACATTCTTTTTTTATGTTTGAATTTTTTATACATATTATCTCTAGCATACAGTATAAAAGTATAATTTTATTAAATAGTTGTATAAAGCTATTTTGTTAATATTAATTACTTAAAATTTTAAAAAGAAAAACTTTTACTCTCTTATAAGTTCTTATTATATATTTTCTATAAAATCTAACTTAAGAATAAATTACTTATGCTATATGAGATCACTGAAATTTCAATAAAAGTTCCGTTTTAATTTTAGTGTTAGTTTTTTTTAACTTTTTACTAGATTTTTTTATAAAAAAATCCAAAATTATTTAATATTTATTTATTAAATATGCAAAAAGCTATCTGTCCTCTTTTTAAAAAGAGGAATTCAAAAATTATTATATTTTAAATTAAATATTTTAAAAAAGCCAAGATTTTAGGCAACAATTTAATTTCCAACAAAAAGCATCATATAAGTTTTTATTGTATTTTTATGTTGCTCTTTTTAGAATGATGTCATTTTGTACTAATCAGCTTTCAAGAAATAATGGTATATGAAATAAGATTGTTACTAGCTTTTAATACAGTTTAATTTAGCTGTAAGTAGAAAATGATTAATTTAATATAGGTTTTTATATTATTAGGATTAAATAAGATTTATTTTGATAAAATTGTTGTAATTATTTAAGTTTATTGATAAGAAAATTAAAACAAAATTTTAAAGTGTTAAGTAGCACAGTTAATAGGAAACAGATTAATCTAACAAATAACGACCCATATATTTCATCAGGGTTTAGGCTTAGGTTGCTTATCACCTGCTTTGATTTAAAAATATCTAAATACTCAAAAAATTCCATACATAAAGAGATGTATACCATAAGCCCAACCTTGAAATTGGAAATAACCCCAGCATAACAGTGCCATCAAGCTCATCATACTTAAAACAGAAAGAGCAGATAAAACAAGCCTATTTTGTTTAAATCAATCAAATCAAGTGGATATGCAGTTTAAAAGGAAAAATCCAATATCAACCTCTGTACAAAATTTTCAGAGCTAGGAAGATTCAAAGTTGTGATTGGCATGTATACTGAACCCCCAAAGGCTAGATAGGTGGTTTCAAGTTGCAGAGTGGATCCTTTGATTAAGGGCAAACAAAAAGTGAATTTATTGATATTCAGGATATTTGAGGGGAACAAGTTTATATTATTGTTATTGCTGATTAGGGAATATGCCATATACATATGGCAGGAAGGGGGTGGGTTTGGGCATTTGGGAGGAACTTTCATTTGCAGTTTAAAGTTGTGACCCTGATGACTTCATAACAGTGCCTCTTCTAAATAAGTCTCTTAAAGACTTTAAGATGAGATCTGGTTGACTAAAAGGGCTCTCTAGATTGTTTATCCTGGAGGTCACAGCCTCTGCAAGGGTGATCTTTGCAGCAGCAACATTTCTCTGGGCAGTCTTTGGCCTGGTGTTAATCTGAGCCCCAGTTGAAACATGATCCATTATTATAGCCTGGTGCTGGTTTACTAGCGGCCATGGATGCACTTAAAACTTCCGTGGGTTTATCAGCAAGGTCAGCCTGTTTGGGTTCCTTGTTTGTCTTCTTCAAAGATGGATTCCAAACAGATGCACGCTTAGCTCTATCATCAGATAGGGGGTTCACCTTAATACAATAATATTTTCCCACTAGGTCATAGGCTTCTGTAATGCCATGAGTGACAAACTCCTGTTAACTGTGCTCATAGGAAAACCTCAATTACGGGATTTGAACCCTGATACCCTGCAGGTGGCCGGGCAACTGGTCCTGGGGGCTGGCGGCCTGCAGATTTCCAAGCTTGATCCAGAGCGGGATTTGACTTCAGGGAATCTTCTAAGGCTTGACAAACTAAAATTACCTGCATCAAGATTCCTCACGTCAAGAGTTCCTGTTAACCCAACCAATGAGAGGGCAGGCCAAGCCAAAGAGCCCAGAATAACCTGGGCCTCCACGGAAGGTGTCAGGGCCCAGAATGCCCTGGACAGTCAGCTGGCCTGCCTAGAGGTGAAAAATCCCACAGCTTGGGGACCCTCGTTAAGTATCTCCCAGAGCAAGAAACCCCCCTCCCTTTTTAACTAACAAATGGCCCAGGATTTGAGAGGCAACAATCCTCAAATCCCTGACTTTGATCCTATTATCAAATTTGGGCCACTCACCAATCAGGAAATGGTACATTGGGAGCACAATTGTTCAATTGCGCAATCAGGTGCTTGATTGCTTGCAGGAACTATAAATAACTTTAGCACCTAGGCAGGCTGCAGTTCAAGAAAGGTTCATGTCATAGCAACCAATGAACACTCACCCCCTTGCCCAAGTATGCAAATTCCAGTGAAAATCGTAAATTTAACTCAAATTGATGCCTTCAGTTCTCTGGTGGCACAAAAGGCCACAGAATCTCTAGTAAGTATAAGTATTAAGGGGGGAGAAGCCCTCCTCACTGTTTACATTCTAATAAAGCAAGTTTATGCCCAGAAATCATTATCTTATTGCAGGAATTGTTTATTTTTGCTCCAATTTAATTATTCTCTTTGCATCTATTTGGGAATCCACAACACAATATAAACTTGCATATTCATATCCTCCTGGTTACACTCCTGCTACTCCAGTCATCCCACCCCGCACTCTTGACTTGGAGTATTTCCACCCCACCATCTGGATCTGCTGCCTGCTATGAAGGAGATTCCTACTGCTCCTCCCCCTCCCCAACACGCCTCCTGCCCAGGACTTCAGTAAGTTGGGGTTTGTCTATATCACAGTATTGGCGCTGGCTAACCAAGTTGTGCCCCATACTGGGAGTTGGCGTCTCCTAGCCAGTGTTGTCAACTACCTGCTCTGTATTGCACCTATTGTGTACATGGCCTTCTAGGACCAGCCTGCCTCCCCTGTGGGAGTCCAGTTGAACTCTGGTATGGGCTGTGACAGAAGGGGAAACAAAGAAACTTCATGTAGAACATGGGCCACCTGGAGATGACCAGCCCCAAACCTGACAAGGAAATTTGAGTATTCTCATTTCAAACCAGCCAATGAATTAACTCCTGCAAAGGATGCCACTGAGGACTGGAAAAACCTGGTAGATGGTAGCGCCAGACCCCAAGGAATTTGTAAAAGTTTACCCATGGCAGATGAACATACTTATACCCTGGACTGCCAGGAAGATGCCCATTGCCATTCTTGCAATAAAGTGACAGGAACCTTTGGTTCAACCAGGTTATCCCATATTTTATCTTAGTTCTATTTCATTTGCAGTCCACCTCCCGCAGTTCTGTACCTTCCGCTTACCCAACCCAAGAAACCACGGACCACCCGCCTGAACTATATTGTCCACCAGGAGCTCCTTTTGGCCCAGTACATTTCACAGAATACCCACCCAACCCGGCATATTCTGAGTTCACCCTAGAGGAAATCCTAATCTACAACCCAGAGGCTAGAACTAGGGAGACAGAGACTGTATACAGAGAAGGCACCAAAATCACCATACCTCCTCTGCTATTCTGCAACAAGTACAACTACCTGCCCACATATTTGATTACAATGACACTGCCTCTCATCCTGCGGCCCAACCACCTGCAAGAATCTGTTGCAGCCAATAAATCCACTTCCACCCAGATATTTGGAGTGATGCATATCACTCTCATTGGCTTAATAGATCCAATGGTGCCTGCTAGCAGACCTTGGGCCCTCCTGGGCAAATTTTTATCTTATATTGTAAAGTTAGCAGCAATCTTGTGGTGGGCGCTCCCTGCTGGACCCGCAGGCCATCTGCCCACAAGTTCCCAAGAGCCCCTTGCAGGCTGGATCCCTGACATTATGGCAATCTACCTTAACCACAATAACCTGGGCCCCAAGATGGTGATAACACTTGGGGCATCTTGTATGCTATTTTTATTGATTTCAGCTTATTATGCATACAAGCTAGTTAGCAACCTAATTGCATCAGCAATCCAACACCAAACCAGTACAGAACCAAAGGATGCCTTGCTTGGCGTTGAGAAGACCAAGACCCCAAATTTGCAGGTTCAGAATGTTATAGTCAATCAGACTACGGCCAAGGTGGACATGCCACAGATGGGGAAGCTCACCTTGGAAGAAGCCAGAAGAGCCATGCCAGTCCTTTGCCTCCATTTCCAGGCTAACACAAACTCATACTCCAACAACACTGAGAAAGTCCTTGGGGTGGTCTCCATACTCTCTGGTGATGCCTTAGACTGGGTTGAAAAGGCCACCACAGAGGACATTGAGTTCTGCCTGGACTACTCCCAGTTTGAAAGTGAACTGATGGCCACTGGCAACAACTGAGACATCCGCCACCACACCTTCATCAGTTTACTAGACAATAGACAAGGGCACCACACCCTACAAGCCTACACCAACAAGTTTCTTAAACTGAAAGCTAGAACCCAACTTGAGGACAAGTTATCAGCCATCCTGTACCGCCAAGGAGCCTGCCCTGCCTTGAAAGAACTCCTTAAGCACCACCCTCCACGCTTGGCCTAGACAAATCAATCCTTTTGTGTAGAGGGTTGAGCCTTAACCAGGAAGGCGCTCTTTCTTCCACTCAGCGCACAAACCAAGCCCCAACACCCAATAGACCAAGAATGTCCCCTGAGGAACTACAACATCACTACCATGAAGGATTGTGTTTCTACTGCCACAATCCTGGCCACCTCACTAAGGCTTGCCCCAAGAAGAGTGGCCCTACAGTTTCCCTAGCACAAATAAACACCTCCACCCAGTCTTAAAAATTTATCCAAGTGGAAGTGAAAACACTCACTACATCCCAGATTGTCAAGGCTTTCATTAATATGGAAGCTGAAGAAAGCTTTATTGATGCCACCCTTGCAAAGGATCTAGGATTAAAGGCCACCACAGAGGGTGTCAAAGTGATCATGGGAAACAGATCTCACAGCCTGGGATTCAGGTGTGCAACTGAGTTGCCATTGAAAATAAGTCAGAACACCTACCCAGCACTCCCTATCACCCTGAACAGACTCCCCCATCCCTTGATCCTAGGAGACTCCTGGTCCCAAAGGCATGGCGCTATCATGAACTTCTGTAACCAAACAGTTGCCTTGAAGGGAGACAATTTGTGTGACATGGCGCCGTTCCAGTTGGGTCTAACCAGTAAAAGATCCAGCACACTCCTGACCCTAAAAATGGAACCCAGTGTGGGGATCCTACCTGCCTCACTGGAGAAGTGGAACCAAGTATTCAGCAAGGAAGCAGCAACCTATCTCCCTAGCCACTCAATTTACAATCACGCCATAGACCTGCTACCAGGAACCCAACCACACCACGGCCCCATCTACAGCTGCAACCACCACAAGCAAGTAGCCTCAAAAGCATACCTAGAGGACATGACAAAAAAGGGGTTCATCCGGGTGTCAAAGGCCCCTTGCTTGTCACCCATGCTGTTTGTAGGAAAGAAAGATGGCAAAATGCGTCCCTGTGTGAACTCCCAGAAACTGAATGACATTACGGTGAAGAACTACTATCCCATCCCCAACGCTGATAATCTTTGTGACGTACTGACTGGAGCCCAGGTGAAATCAAAAATTGACCCAAGAGGCAATTTCAACCAGATCAGAATAAAAGACAGAGACAAATACAAGACGGCTTTCAAAACCAGATATGGGTTGTACAAATACCTAGTAATGTCATTTAGCCTGTGCAATGCCCCCAGCACTTTCCAGAGGATGATTAACACTGTCCTAGGCAAGTACCTTGATCAATTTTGTGCTGCATATTTGGAAGACATCCTCATATACAGTAAATCACATGAAGAACACCTCTGACACCTTGACCTTATACTTGAAAAAATCTCCCAGGCCAATCTACACACCAAGCTGAAGAAATGTGAATTCTTTCAGTCTGAGGTCAAATTTCTAGGATATGTAGTGAAGAATGGTGGGTTTGTCATGGTGCAGGACAAAGTGGAAGCAGTGACAGCCTGGCCAGTACTCAAATGCAGAAAAGACGTGAGAAGTTTTTTGGGCCTAGCAAATTATTGCAGGGATTTCATCCAAATTTTTCTCAAATTACACTACCCCTGACTTGTCTTTGATCTGATAAGGTCCTGTTTGTCTGGACCCCAGAATGTATTGCTGCCTTTGAAGCCTTGAAGCTTGCCTTCACCTCTGCCCCTGTCCTGGCCATGCCAGATCCATCTGAACCATTTGTACTAGAAACTGATGTGTCTGACTTTGCGGTGGGTGGGGTCCTTCTTCAGGAAGGAGGGGATAGTTTGCTACATCCTGTAGCATATTACTCCAAGAAGATGCTACCAGCCAAAGGAAACTAACCAATCTATGATAAAGAGATGCTAGCTATAATGAAGACACTGAAGCATTGGCGCAGATACCTGTGTGGTGCTGAACATCCAGTAAAGGTTCTGACAGACCACAAGAACTTAGTGTCAGGGATTCCTTCCCTGACTCCTTTAATTATATTGATCACAGTAACAACCTAGCACAGACACCAGGTTTCAAGCACCAGTTTGTTTGATATTATGGATTGGAACGGGAATCAAACCCAAACCCTTCAAAAAACACCAATTGTTAGTTTAAAATCAGCTAGTCAACTTACTTTAGCTATTTATAAACATTATATTGAATCAATTTTTGCTTTCAAAACTCAAATCAATTTTGAAAAGATTATTAAGTCCAGCAATAACGTTACTTACCGCTCAGCAGCTGATTGGCTGCATTGGCTCATCCTGACGTCCATGGATCTATCAGAAGAAGATGAAACCAAGACTCTGTTCTTCAATTTACTTGATATTCCTTATGCAAACTGCTTTAATTACCAAGATCTTGCAGCTTATCTCTACTCTGCCTATGTTAAAAATATGATTATATTACATATACAGTCAATAATTCATGCCCATCTGATCCAGGTATTAGTTTCAGCCATCATATCTATGCAAATTATTGGAGAATCCCTCTCATCTCTCCCAATATCCCCTTAAATTACCCAGCCTCTATTTTTAGGCTATTTAAGTGTAACCACTTTATCAAACTTAGTTGTTCCAAAAATAAAGAATATTTATTATCCTATCTTACCACATCTATTTCTTAGTAACTTATTTGAAGCCATGAAGGGAATTTATTTCCTGTGGTGGTTTCTAGTCTCCCTTTTTACAACGGTAAAAGGTCTTGAGAATCCCACTCCCACTATTGACTGGCAAAACTCCTCACTCAATGATGCCCATCAGAAGGAGTCTTTGGCCAACGGATGGTTCAAGTATCCCTCTGGGCATTGGGGACAAAAGTTTCACTATGACCGCCATTCTACTCCTCCACCTGCTGAACCCTTGTTAGTACGGCCTCACACTTCATTCTATCTGTTGTTGTACATGATAGGATACTATCTTCTGGGTTGTTTCAGCTCCCTGATGGGAAGATTTGCGTACTTAGGTCACTTGGGCCATCTTGCCATGGTTACTGTGCCCATCAGTTCAGTCATTGCAGGGCTTAATTTAGGGGCCTTGGCTCACCAACTTGGGGGCATGTTCCCCTCAAAGTGGGTCCCTGACACTTAGTTTACTTCTTCAAACCACAGCAGCTGAACCAACAACAAGCAAGATGGGCCTTAGAACCGGCCAACTACACCTTGACTATAGACTACAAGCCAGGGAAGGTGAATGTAGTACCAGACGCCTTGAGCAGGAGAGCCAACCTGATTCCCTCTTCTACAGAAATCAAGGAATGCAACACCTATACACTACTAGACCCCACCAGCTTAGGAATACAAAATACGTACCTGAAGATTGCTGCCAGCAAACCCAACATGATAGAAGCTCAGAAACAAGATATTTTTTCAACCAAAATAGTCAAAGCCCTGACAAAGGACCCAGATTGCCATCACTCAAAGAAAGGTTACTCCCTAAAAGGCACTACCTTGCTGCTCCACAACAGAATCTATGTACCCAAAGGCCAAACCCAAACCAATATATTGATTGACCACCACAATTCAGAGATGGCCAGCCACCCTGGTAGACACAAATCCCTCTTAAGTATCAAGTGGAACTACGCATAGCTGGGCATGGATAAGGAAGTAGCTGCCTACATCAATGGTTGTGAAACCTGCGGAAGAACCAAGACACATCACTCTAAGCCAGAAGGATTAATGAGACCTCTGGACATCTCTTATGGACCCTGGAAGTTGGTGTCAATGGATTACATATTAAAATGCCCCCCTTCAAAATCCTTTGATACAATCCTAGTCATTGTTGACTGTTTCACAAAAATGGCTTACTTCCTCCCAACCACCACCCACTGCACGGCAGCTGAGACTGCCAGACACTTCCACAACCACATCCTGATGCAACATGGCACACAGGAAGAAATAATCACTGATCAAGGACCCCATTTCACCTCCTGCTACTGGACCCAAGTGATGAAAGACCTTGGAACAAAACACTGCATGTCAACCTCCTACCACCCACAGACGGACAGACAAACTGAATGGGTCAACCAAATCTTGGAACAATACCTCTGATGCTACACCAACTCAGACCAAGACAACTGGGTAGAGATGCTACCTATTACACAATACGCCTATAACAGCAAAGACCACACATCCTTGGGTATGTCTCCCTTCAGGGACAACTATGGGGTTGACCCTTCCTTGGACCCCACCATTGGTAGCAAGGAGCAGAACACTGCGGGGCAGACCTGGATCAAACAAATACATACCACCCAAGAAACCTGCCTTAGGAACCTAACCCGTGTGTTAAGACCTATAAGGCGTTTGCTGACAAGAAAAGGGTCCCCAGGAAACCTCTGGAGATAGGTGACAAAGTTTACTCAACTCACAAAACGTCCCCTTACACATACCCAGTAGAAAGCTAGCCCACCATTGCTGTGGCCCTTACAAGATTACAAAGCAAATAGGAGAAGTGGTGTACAAACTAAAACTGCCGCCTACTTGGAAAATTCACAGTGTCTTCCATTGATCATTGCTATTCAAGAAAGAAGGAAACTCCCTTCCCCACCAGAAGATCAAGACCAAACTACTGCCCATTCAGGAGGGACACACAATCAAATACAAAGTGAGTACATCCATGGACACTGCCTCCACTACAAGACCCTACAGTACTAAATCAAATGGGTAGGTTATCCCCCTAAAGAGAGCACCTGGGAACCTGTCTCTAACCTGCCTAACACACATGGAGCAATACAGCAATACTTAGACAAGAAGGCAAGGAAAGAAGAGGGCAATAGGAGAGAAGGAGATGATGTCACAAGTGACAAACTCCTGTTGACTGTGCTCATAGGAAAACCTCAATTACAGGGTTCAAACCCTGATACCCTGCGGGCTGCCAGCCCGCAGGACCAGTTGCCTGGCTGCCCTCAGATTTCCAAGCTCAAGCCAGAGCGGGATTTGACTTCAGGGAATATTCTAAGGCTTTACAAACTAAAATTACCTACATTTAGATTCCCCACATCAAGGGTTCCTGTTAACCCAGCCAATGAGAGGGCAGACCAAGCCAAAGATCCTGGAATAACCCGGGACTCCACGGAAGGGAAAACAAAGAAACTTGCTGTAGAACGTGGGCCACCTGGAGATGACCAACCCCACAGCCTGAAAAAGACATTTGAGTATTCTAAGTTCAAACCAGCCAATGAATTAACTCCTGCAAAGGATATCACTGAGGACTGGAAAAACCTGGTAGATGGTAGCGCCAGGCCCCAAGGAATTTTTAAAAGTTTACCCATGGCAGATGGACATACTTATACCTTGGACCGCCAGGAAGATGCTCATTGCCATTCTTGCAATAAATAGACAGGAACCTTTTGTTCAACCAGGTTATCCCATATTTTATCTTAGTTCTATTTCATTTGCAGTCCACCTCCCGCAGTTCTGTACCTTCCGCTTACCCAACCCAAGAAACCACGGACCACCCGCCTGAACTATATTGTCCACCAGGAGCTCCTTTTGGCCCAGTACATTTCACAGAATACTCACCCAACCCGGCATATTCTGAGTTCACCCTAGAGGAAATCCTAATCTACAACCCAGAGGCTAGAACTAGGGAGACAGAGACTGTATACAGAGAAGGCACCAAAATCACCATACCTCCTCTGCTATTCTGCAACAAGTACAACTACCTGCCCACATATTTGATTACAATGACACTGCCTCTCATCCTGCGGCCCAACCACCTGCAAGAATCTGTTGCAGCCAATAAATCCACTTCCACCCAGATATTTGGAGTGATGTATATCACTCTCATTGGCTTAATAGATCCAATGGTGCCTGCTAGCAGACCTTGGGCCCTCCTGGGCAAATTTTTATCTTATATTGTAAAGCTAGCAGCAATCTTGTGGTGGGCGCTCCCTGCTGGGCCTGTGGGTTGTCTGCCTGCAAGTTCCCAAGAACCCCCCACAGGCTGGATCCCTGACATATAAGGTCTTTAATATCATGTTCCTCAATGGCCATATAATATGCAATGGGAATTTTGCCAGGATACTGCATTTCAGTTGGGGTTCTGTTTTCTTTGGCTGCCAACTTGCTCTGTTGGGAGGAGGGAAGAGCCCACCATAGAAGGGGTGCTAACTTGATAAGATAAGATTCTGAACGGCCTACCAGGGCCCAAGGTCCGGTGGAGGGCACCATGGTGTCAACTAACCCAGCCAAGGTAATGTAGCCTATTCCTGCATATTGACTGGCTGTGGGAGGAGACCAGTCTGGGCTGGGGGCAGGCAGTCAGGTTTGGATGTTGGGGGAGCTTCCATATCTATCTGATAGTCAGGCAAATAATTTTACTTCTCACAGAATATGGTAGTTGGGTTTTTGTACCAGGATCTGCTGTGATAAATTGTTCTTGGGGCTCTCTGTTGGACCAGGCAGTCAAAGCAGAGGATTTTATCTAAGGTAAACTCCTTGTATTTTGGTTTGAGTGGGTAATCAGAGAAGTACAGCTGGCCAAAGAGTGCACCAGGTGGAAAATAAAACATGGGCTGGGGTTCTGGAACTTTCTCAGGAACATGGGCTGCCAGGCCAGGATTTTCTGTTAGAACAGTAGTGAAGTGGAAAACAACCAAGACTAAATAATGGATAAAATGGTAGAACCAAGGTCCCATAATCTTATTTATTTCAGAATTGCAATACCACTTTAACAAGATTTCACAGACTTTAAATATCATTTAGAATGCTAAGTTTTGATTAAACCATCCCCTAATATCTGAGTTTGCTCAGTTTCTTCTGACCCAAGTGTTCCAGGCCCATTCTGAACCTTCTGGTCTGACATTTCCTCTGTTGAAATGACCTCCATCTGACAGTCTTAAAGATAACATCTTCATGGCTTCATCATTGCTACTGGTGTTCCCATCATCCTGGATTACGAGACCTTCAGAAACTACAAGCCTGGTCAACTTTTGCTCTATGAATTGTGCATCTTCTGAAGTAACTTCAGGTCACTGGCTGACCAGAGATTACATGGCCAGGGGGCCTGAACTTCTAACCAACCATCTGAATTCACTTTGGACTTTGACTCTTCATGCTGAGCAGCAATTGTAAAATCACTTCCCCCTTTGGCCTTGGATAGGACTGTTTCCCCTGTTGTACAAAAAAACCACTCAAAGCCTGCTAAACCACTTAATTAACTCAAAGATTTATCCCACACTGTGGATGAAAGATTTGTGTTGGTGTACTCTGTGGATTCTCCAGCATTTACTGCTCCATCCATAGAGGAAACTCTAATTAATTTGGAATGCTTGCTAGCTTGGTGTCAACTGTTATTGACAAGTATTAGGACTGTCCAATCAAACTGCTCCACATCAGTTTCCTCAAAGTCTAATGGTTCTCAAATGCCTGGGGGTAACTCCAGCCAATCATATGGCTCTTCAGAAATTGATGTGAAACTCTCCAGCCAATCATATGGCTCTCCAGAAATTGATATGAAACTCTCCAGCTCCCCTGACCTAGGTCAGCAAAATTTCTCCTCTGTCCAATCAGATCCTGGTCAGATGGTCATGTGATGAAATACTTAGCAAACTCATCCCTTAAACATAGCTAGGGGACTTTTGGTCCCCTGCTTGTTGATTCTCTATCTTTTAAAATTTGGAGTTTGTTTGCATCATTTTTTATTATCTCTAAGTCTCAAACTCCTTGCTTGAGTTTGTCTCTAGATTTGAAAAGTGTTAGTCAATTCTCTAATAAACCTTATCTTTAAGTAGTTCTGTTCAAACCCACTGGCCTTCTTGATACTAGAGACAGAAGCTCCAGTGTATAGTGTTAGTTTTAATTGCTCTCTCTTTTTGAAACTCAGTTTGAAACCAAAATTTCATTTAGTAGTTTATATAAAAACAAATTTTTATTTACTATTTGCATTGTTTTTGCTTGTTTTCAAATCTGCTTATAATACAATCACTGTCAAAGACGTCCAAGATCACTCCCAGGACTTTTAAAATCCCTTGTTCCACTGCTTGCATTATTTTGTTTCTTAACTACCCTAGTTACACTAAATTTTACCAAAAAGCTTGCAAAAACCCACCTTTGGATTCCAAATTCCCTGGAGCTCCTGAAAATGATTACCCCAGTCATCAAATTTGTGATTTTCTCTCTGGCCCCATTTTTGTTACTTTTGTGGTTGACCTCTCCTGACCTTTGGGTCTGTCTTTCATCCTCTGTGAGCCTTGTGGGTGATAACCCCTCCAGTCTCTTGCATCTGCATACCTCTTTCCTCATCTTGGAGAGGCCCTGGTAAAGAGTTTGACTTGTGACAACCTGGACTTGTCTTCAGCTGATCCTGCTTTGCTTGCTCCTGCCGCAGAGGAGATGCCACCTTTCTCTCTATTTCAACCAGAGACTGGAAAATCCACCCCCCGCAGGCACTGGAGCTCCTGACTCCTGTTTCCTCTTGGGCACCATGGTTGCTTACTGGTCTTGTGTTAATGGGATTGAATGCCTACTTTCCCCAACTATTGCTGGTGTTTTCCCTTTGGTCCCCCCTTAGAGCGGCTATCCCAGTACTTCACTGGGCGGCACCCTGGTGGTTTGTCTCACTGGGATGGGAGCCAAACTTAGTAAGTTTAGCCCCCCTCTCTCACAGTAATCCCCTTTTTGGACACCCCATCAGTTATGACCAGAGCAACAGCATGTTGGTTCAGTGCTTCCAGAAATCTAGGTTGGTTCAGATTAGTCATCAACCTATGCCTCTCTTCTGCGCTCTTCAAATTACCCTTATTAATCAGATTCAAATTGCTGCCTGTTCCAGCTTACTCATTGGATAGCCTTAAAAAACACAGGTGGCAGCCTGAGGGTCTGCATGATCACCAAAACCATCAGAGCTGGATCCTGAGTTCAATTCTCCTAGTTGGAGTTTATCACTTCTTTTGGGAGAAATGTCATCCATGACAAATTGTAAGGCCTTGTCCAATATGAAACAAGATTATATACAAAGGTTTAAAGAGCCATGGGGTTTAAATTTAGAGCATACAAAAATGTGGGTACAATTTAAAACAAAGCCTTGAGTGAAACCGCTGAAAGTGTATAGTTTGTAGTGTGAGGGGATAAGGTCTGCAATGATCCCAAAATTGCTAAATAAGATAGGGTATTCATAAAAATATTGTAGTAAAAGTGGTATATTGATGTTGAGGAATTAACCATGTGAATAGTAAATTAATGATCTAAAAGAACTCTCTCTGAAATTCAAGAGATTTCCCAGCATAGCAGAAGTCTGCTGACTAACCATCTCCATTATGTTCATAAAATTGCTTAAAGCTAACAAAAACTGGCCGCGCTAATTGCTAAAGTGAATTGGTATAATTTTTGAATATTTATGTAAGGTCTTGCCAAATAAGGCACAAGATTATAAATTAAGCCTTGTAAGGTGTTGGGGTTAAGATTTAGCAAGTAAAGAAAAGTAGATACTGTTTGTAAAAGCACTTTTAAGAGGCTCTGTGATGATCCACATGGAGGCAGTTTCCAGGTGAGGGATGATTTGACTGAAATAAAGACTCAATGCTTGAAGTTAGAAAAGGATAGTGGCCCAAGACACGTAAATGCTTGATAGGAAAGGATGTCATCCCAGTCTAGTAGGTAACTTATGGCTGCTAGAGCTGGAGGGTGTGCCAGAATAGTAGGTAACTTATGGCTACTAGGAAAGAATGGTGCTCCAAACAGGTAGAGAAGTTGTGACTGATAGGAAAGGATGAGCTTAGATAGCTCTGAGATCCTATGTCCACTTGCAGGAGGTCTACAAGTGACAAATCTTACCTAGTTTAGGGGTAAGGTTTCCCTGTCTATGTCTTATTGGTAGCTTTGAGAAGATCTTGGCGCCATCAGAGAGACATGGATATTCTCAGAAACATTATCAAGGTAGTTGCTTGAGGAAGCAGCTGAAGAATTTGATAATGAATAGGTTTATGGAAAGTAAAGTTGGCTACTTTTCAACTGAAAGCTCAAACTAACCACTTGAGTGAGTAAAAACAACTGCACAGCCATGAGGATTGTCTTTGTTTGATGACCTAAAGTGGAGGTCACTGATAGGGGCCTAGTCAGACGCTAACTCACTTGTAGACTTATTGCCTGAGTCTGAGGTATAATATGTAGACTATAGAGAAGGACAGAACCTTGATGGTTCACAGAGAAGGACTTACAGAAGCGCTAGAAGATGACAGAGAAGGACATGTAGAAATAATGAAAGATAACAGAGAAGGACTAGTAAAAGCATAAGAAGTAGAAGAAGGAATGATTAAAGGTTGTCAAAATCAAACTAGGAGTTGAGAAGGCAAGACTTGAACAGTCAAAAATAGAAAATAAAAGAAGTAAAAATAAGGAAATAATTAAAGAAAGAATTAAGAAAAAGAGTTAAAAAAGAAATAATAAAAAGAATTAAGAAAAAATTAAAAGGTAAAAAAGAAAGAAACAGTTAAAAGAAAATGTATTGTGAATTTATTAGAAGTTGATTGAGTGAGGAGAAGCAAAAGAAGACAGAAATGGTACAGGGAAACTCTGAGGATGAAGGCAAAAGTTTTGCCAAAACCATAAAAAAGAGCAAAAGGCAGGCAGCAGGTGGTTTTGAACTTCCCCAAGGGGAAAACAATGTGAGGAAACACAGAGAAACATTGAAAAATTAAGGTGTAAAAATTCCTTAAGTAAAACATAGTCAGAAGCGCTTAAGTTTGCCTGGAGAAATGTGATGGGAACTACAGCAAAACAGTTCAAAATGTGGAGCAGTTGTTTATTTGGAGTGAGACAGTGCTGGGTTCAAACCATGGTCAAGAGCAAGTTATTTAGGTGGACAGTTTGGAAAAACTATTGAATTCAAGTGTCTGGTTGGCTGCAGTTCAAAGCCTGTTTGATCACTTTTTTGAGGGCTTTAAATGAATAGTTTAAGCCTAAAAAATGAGGGAATAAAGAAGGAAAACCAGGGTTTTAATTGGCTAAATTAAGATGAAAGATTTAATATATTGTAAAAAAGAAGAAACTGGATAGTTTAAGCTTTGAAACCCAAGAGTTCTGAGATCAAACAGGGACTAAAACAAGGAGCTATAAAAGGGAGAGCTATCTGAAGCTTTTCAGGGAGTCATAACAGTGGATTACAAATGCCACAAGGACTGGATCAAGTGGAATAACAAAGCCACTAAAGCTATACAGAGATCTGGAGCCCAGGATAAGGGTGCAGGAGCCCAAGATGATGTTGCAACTGAACTAATGAGGATTCAGTATTTGAGTTGGGGAAGACAACAGTCCAATAGAAAGGACAACAATGAATAGAATAAGGTATTGTTTATTGTAGAATATTGTAATTAATCTACTATATGGGGAAAGCCACAAGGCCACAAGGGGTGGCATAGTGGCGTGTTCCATGTAAAGTTCAAAGCTGAGGAATAACTTGTGCGGGGATCAGCAGGTCAAATTAGTAACACTCCTAATTAAGAGGAAGTGCCTGCCATTTGACATTGCCATCAGATTGGTCCATGTTGTTAGACACGTCAAGGGGTGACTCATCAAGCGCCCCCTGTGTATTGTAAGATATGTTAGCGGGTAATTCTGGAAACTTGGTTACAACAATGAAGGAGCTGGAGCCCAAGATAAGGGAGCTGGAGCTCAGGATAAAGAGCTGGAACCTAAGCAAGGAGTAGGAGTCTAAGACCAAGTAAAAGGAGTCCAAGAGATGTTTGGAGGACTCCAAGTATTGGCACATATCAATGGTTACCTTGATTCCTGGGCTATATACCAGAATGTTTCTAAGGGGATCTTCCTTCTGAGAGTGAATAAAAGCCCATTTTGACCCCTATACATATTTCTGAGATACATTTTCCCATATTAGAGAATGACAACCTCTTTCATCTGGTCCCTGACTATGACCTAGGATACACTATGGGGATTGGCAAACAGGAACCCCACAGTGAGGATGTGAGGGCCACAGGAAGAAGAGCTGGAGTTGGAGGCTGCACAATTCTCACGCACAACAGCTCCAAAGTGTGTAAGGTGTATGTCCTGTAAAAGCGTCTTTATGCTCTTCATAGAGGAAAACATGGTCTTATGAGACTTAAAGTGGAGACACAGAAGCTGATTAACTTTGAGGGCTTGAGCGCAAGCTATGTACGCTTCATGTGCTATCAGCTGTCTGCTAGTTATCAATTGCTGTCCCTCCATGTAGAATCTGTCTGTGAATTCAGCCAGCATCTCTTTGGGCTTGAATGTGATATGCATAAAAGCGTCCTTTTTCACTTCAAAACTGAGGTTGCCCCCAAACTCATCAATCAGAAGCTGCTTTATCTCCTCTCAAGTGTCAATGGAAGGCAGTTCAGGCACCACTACCTCCTGACAGATTGGGTGCAAACAGGTTAGAATGTGCTATTTTTAACTTCTTCAGAGGCTCTTTGCATAGATGTCTTGTAGATGGTCAAAAAGACCACAATGGTGGATGTTTTAGGATCAAAAACTTGTTTAAAGGTAGGTTTGAAGTGAGTCTTGAGGGTAGGGCCACCATTGTTACTATCTAGTACATTAATACACAAAGAGAATTTGGCTTCAGATTTAGAAGGGGGTTGTCAAGCCCAGAGTTGGCAGACACTCTCTTCAAGAGTAGTCAATATATCAGAGGTGTAGGTGCCCAAGTTGTTGGCTTGGTTAGTCTGTTGTTTGTTAACGTCTAATCATTGACCATTTGTGGTCACCACAGTTGAAAGTTCAGCCAAACAAGAGGTCAAAGAAGGTCCCACTGAGAGACAAGGTGTCAGGATCATCAATATCAATGATCCCAACAACCATTACTTGGTCCAGATTGGTTAAAATGAAGAGGCTTGTTGTCAGGAAATCATTTCATGATATTCCTGTCATCAATTCAGTTATAATATCTGATGAGGAATTGATTGCCCCTACTAAATTATCTAAGCCTTCTAATTTGCAAAGGTTAGTGGATAGTATTTGCTCTGATTTACCTGATTTTCATGAACCAGTCAATTCTGTATTTGTTGCATCAACATCAATGGGATTCAAACCCAGGGCTTCTTTACGCTCAGTCTCTTGCCATCTAAAAGAGATTAAAGAGCTAGTAGTTGACCAATTGTTACCTTTAAATTTGAATTCTAGCCAATCAGGCTTTGCAGCAATAAAACCAAATGAGGATTTTATACCTGATGACAACAATTATGAGCTTTTGGGCTCTGGCTCTGTGTTGGCTGCGCCGTTGGGTCCTGGTCTTATTGCTGGTTTTAGTATTTCTCTGTTGTCCCCAGTGGGGAATAGCTTGGGTTTCCTCCACAGGGTTTTAGCTGTTTGGTGTGCTGCTGGGTTGCTGTTGTAATTATTTTAAATAATTATGTTCAGAATTTTATTTTTTGGGAAAGGTAATATTCATTCCCCATGTTTTAAGTTACATTTTCCCAAAAATCCCCAGTAACTCCCCAAATCTCCTCTAATCCTTTACCTTTTTCTCCAACTATTATCTCAAGCATGCTATATATAGCTGGTAATTCATAATCTATCAATTTTTCAATCAATAAAGTCTACATTCACCCAAAGTAAATCATTTGCTTACTTATTAAGGCTTGATTTAAACCTTAAAATCCAAAACCATGAGATTACCCAAGGCTCCTCTTATGGGGTCTCTTGGGTATAAATGGGTGTTTTGGATAATCTTGCTGCTGGCTGCATTGCCAGAATTTTGATGGGTTTGCACACAGATTCAGGTACCTCCCCAGAAGCACAATTTCTAGACAGCTCTTGGCGCCAGGTGATACCTGGAGTATGGTATAGTGCTACACCTTTATCACATAACCTGCCTTGCCAAGAAGAGACCAAGAACTATCAATCTGTATCCTAGATTCCTGAACCCCAAGTCTTCCGTCCTTTGGCTTCTGCCTTCCTCCTGTGTTACTTAGGGGCATACTTCTTCTTGGGACGTTTTAACCTTCTGCTAGGCAGATATTGAGTGTTTGGAGAATTATTATATCTAGAAATGGTGTCCTTGCCTGCAGGATCCTTGGTAACCGGATTAAATCCCTATGCTATCATTCACCACCTAGGAAGATTACTTCCTAGTGGGTGGGTGCCTGATAGATTGATTAAACCCATTTTTGAGGCCTTCTTTGGGACCTCAAGCCAAATCAAGACCTTAGAGCTCAAGTACCAGCTAGGACTAGTTAAGACGTTGGCGCTGGTATTTATTATCACCATATTATGTCTTACTGTCTATCTAGTGGCAGCACTACACAAGCAACCTTCCTTGCCCAAAACCTGCAAGAACAGCCAGGTTCAAACTGTGGTATTAAACAGCATCTCAGTTACTCAACTAGAGGACAAAGCCTCCAACAAAATCCTGATGCTCCTTGCATTTTCTCAATTGCTCTTTGAGACTGCACCCAAACAATTCCGTACTGATTTGCAGAAGGTTCACTACGTTGCTGAACAGCTTAAAGGCAAGGCCCGCCAGTGATACGCCAAAAGCATTCTCAAGGGAGATGAACTGCTACACAACTTCCCTAGTTTCTGCAAGCACCTGCTTTCCACCATTTTGCCTAAGCTCTCAATGGAAGAACTCCAAGACCAAATATTTAGCTTCTATCACGGCAAGATGGATACTTTGGAATTTATTGAGGAATTCACTCTGATCAAGAATGCCATTGGGATGGGTAATGAAGAAGCCTGTTACCTCTTACAGAAGAGACTTTTCCCGGAACTTAAACAATTCTTGTCCCACTACATTCTTTTTACCAACTAAAACAATCTTGTTCAAGAAATCATCTGCTGGACTCCTTGGGTTAAGAAACTGCCCCCTTGGAAACCCTCATCACGCCAGATGCCGCTGACCAAGAAGAACAAACCTGATACTCTTCCTGCGGGTCTTGTACCTAAGGAAGGCAGTGGATACCAGCTTTCCAATACTGAACGTAAACACCGCATTGACAAGGGTTGCTGCCTTTACTGCGGAAAGAAGGGTCATCAAGATAAAGATTGCTTTGCTCTCAACTGTGTCCAGCAGACCCCATCTGCAGTTTTGGTGGCTGCCAATCCAAAATAAATCTGCCAATAAGTCTTACACTTCCTTTCCCATTACAATCAAGACCTCTCAAGGAAGTCTTGACACCTTTGCACTTCTGGATACTGGTGCCATGGGTAACTTCCTTGACCATTCTATTTTGAAGTTACTACACATTGAAGACTATACTCCCTCATTGATACTGTAAGCCAATAAGTCCCCAATTTATGCCAATTGTATTTCTTGCCCCATTGAAACCTCCATAGCCAGGTCGTCCTTTACTTTGGATTATTCCACCATCTGTGGTCTTGCCTGCCTGGTCATTATTGGCTACCCATGATGTGAACAAGCTCGGATGAACATCAACTGTGATACACCCCAAATTGAGTTCTCTAACCAGGGAATCAACTTTTCAGTGCCAATTAGTCAGTACAACACACATGGTCATATGAAATTAGAATTCATTTATAGTCTGGGGCAGACCAATGGCCAACATAAGGGTTTGCTCCCAGAGGAATTGTGTCAGTATGAGAGCTTGTTCAGTGAAGCCAGCTGTAACAAGTTACCATCTCATAAGCCTTCAGATCTCAGAATTGAGCTGATTCTGGGAAGCGTGCCATCTTGGGGCAAACTCTATCCAATAAACCAAGCGCAGGGCATAGCCTTGAAGAAATATCTTGACAAAAACCTTAAGAAGGGATTCATACGTCACTTCAACTCCTCCTGTTCCTCTCCTATCTTATTTGTCAAGAAATCAGATGGGACCCTTTGCCTGGTAGTAGTTTATACCAAACTTAACTCTATCACCATCAAGAACCAAAATCCACTCCCAGCCACGGAAACATTGACAGAAAAACTTACAGGCGTCCACATCTTCTCCAAGCTTGATCTTTGAAATGCTTACAACCAGATCTGCATCACAGAAGGCAACAAATGAAAGACGGTAATCTGAACTCCCGTTGGTCTGTATGAATCCTTAGTTATGCCTTTTGGTCTCAGTAACACCCCTGCTGTCTTCCAGGGACTCATGAACAAGGTGTTGTTTCCATTCCTGGACACTAGTGTGGTGGTTTACTGGGATGATATATTGACTTACTCCCCAGACAAGGAAAGTCATCTTAATCATCTTAAGGAAGTCATAGAAGCCCTTACCAAGGCTAACCTGTTTTTTAAGTTGTCAAAGTGTGAGTTTTTTGCTTCAGAAATTGAGTTCTTGGGGTACTCCATTAAGCCAGGTGGCTTTGCAATTGCTTTGTCTAAAGTTGAGGCGGGTTTAAATTGGACAGTACCAACCTCCTGCACTAAGCTCCGTGGATTTTTGGGTCTGGCCAACTTTTTTTTGGAAATTCATTAAGGACTTCTTGGCTATTGCTCTTCCTTTGACCGCTCTCACTTCTAGTAAGATTCCTTTTTCCTGGTCAACTCCAGCCCAGGAAGCTTTCAAAACCCTCAAGCATGCCTTCACTTTGGCTCCTGTACTGTTACGCCCTGATCCAGACTGCCAATTTTTTTAGAGACTGACACGTCTGACTACGCATTGGGAGCGGTACTCCTCCAGCAAGGGAAGGATGGTGAATTCCACCCTGTGGCCTTCTACTCACACAAACTCCTGGATCAGGAACACAATTACCACGTGTACAAGAAGGATTTGTATGTAATTTTTAATTCCTTGAAGCACTGGAGGAGATACCTCAAGGGGAGAAAGTATCCTACAATCATCCGCAGTGACCACAAAAATCTCTTGTATTTCACCAAGAAGCAGAAGATTGTTCCTTGTCTGGCCAGATGGGCCATTGATCTATTGGCCTATGATTTTGTGATAGAATACACACCTGGTAAATTTAACATAGTACCTGACGCAATCAGCAGACAAGAGGATCTTAAGGACAATCCAGCCGCAGACCTTGACCACAATAACCAGGCAGTGCTATCTTCCTCCCAATTCCTGTCCAGCACTATTGTGATATCTGCCTTCACTGTCCTGGACCAAGAAATCATGGAAGCCCAGATGTCTTTTACCTTTCAGGAAGAGCTCACCAATATGCTGAAGAAAACTCCCAAAGCAGTGGTGGTGAACAATCAGGGGATCTCTTATGTTAATGGCTCCTTAGTCATTCCTGAAGGTAACTTAAGAACTCAAGCAGTAAGCCACATGCATGAAGGACAACTGGCAGGAAACAAAGGCCTGATGAAAACCTTGAAGAGGCTAAGAAGACAATATTTGTGGCCTGGCATGAAGAAGGACGTTTGGGATTTCATCCTTTCTTGTTTACTTGTGGAAGGATCAAGCCAAGAAACTCCAAGCCCCAAGGTCTCCTTTGCCTGCTTCCAATCCCAACACGCCTGTGGTCTTCTGTGTCTATGAACTTTATAGTTGAATTAACAATCAGCAGCGGGAATTCAGGGGTTATGGTAGTAGTTGACCGTTTCACCAAGTATGCCATATTTATTCCGTTTTCATCCTTCACTGCTAAGGAAGTGGCTAACATTTTCTTTGCAAGAGTAGTATGTGATCACGGCTTGCCTACAGACATTATGTTGGACAGAGGGGTTCAATTTACATCTAGATTTTGGAAGGCACTTATGAAACAGATGGAAGTCAAGGTCAACTTATCCACTTCCTTCCACCCACAGACTGATGGACAAACCAAGAGAGTCAATCAGGTCCTGGAGGGGTATCTTTGACACTACATCAACTCTCAACAAGATAACTGGAGTTCCTTTTGTTACCTGGCTCAGTTATGTTACAACACTGCTTATCACAGTTCCATTGAAATGTCACCCTTCTTTGCCTATTTTGGGTTTGATCTGGAGAGCTTTCCAACCACAGTTTTGGAAACAATGTACCTCCAGGCAGATGAGCTGGCAAACCAAATGAAGAAAATACACTTGGGCCTGATCTTGTTCTTGACCAAGGCCCGCAAGGAATATAATAAATAAACCAACCACCATTGCTCTCCAGAAAAGGACTACTCACTAAGATCCTACGTCTACTTGAATGCCTGCAACTTAAAGCTAAAGATACCTAGCAATAAGTTAGGTCCTAAGAAGATAGTCGCCTTAAGGTTCTGGAATAACTCTCTAGCTTAAACTCCAGACTTGAGCTTCTGGCAGGATCTAGTGTACATGATGTCTTCCATGTGAATCTTCTAGCTCCTTTTGATGGCAATTCAAAGAGTCTTGATGGAAGAAACCCTGATCCACAGATTGTCTCTAACACCTTTGAGTGGAAGGTAGAGGACATTATTGACTCCCACCAAGTCAAGGGGAAGTCACAATTCCTGGTCAAGTGGAAGGATTATGGAGAGGAGTCCAATTCCTGGGAACCCAAAGAGAACCTGTAGCACTGTACAGAGGTTCTTGAGGATTTCCTTGCTATGGGTACTCTTCCCTTAGGTGGGGGTAGTGTCAGGAAATCATTTCATGATATTCCTGTCATCAATTCAGTTAGAATATCTGATGAGGAATTGGTTGCCCCTACTAATTTATTTAAGCCTTCTAATTTGCAAGGGTTAGTGGATAGTATTTACTCTGATTTACCTGATTTTCATGAACCAGTCAATTCTGTGTTTGTTGCATCAACATCAACAGGATTCAAACCAGGGGCTTTTTTACGCTCAGTCTCTTGCCATCTAAAAGAGATTAAAGAGCTAGTAGTTGACCAATTGTTACCTTTTAATTTGAATTCTAGCCAATCAGGCTTTGCAGCAATCAAACCAAATGAGGATTTTATACCTGATGACAACAATTATGAGCTTTTGGGCTCTGGCTCTGTGTTGGCTGTGCCGTTGGGTCCTGGTCTTATTGCTGGTTTTAGTCTTTCTCTGTTGTCTCCAGTGGGGAATAGCTGGGGTTTCCTCCACAGGGTTTTAGCTGTTTGGTGTGCTGCTGGGTTGCTGTTGTAATTATTTTAAATAATTATGTTCAGAATTTTATTTTTTGGGAAAGGTAATATTCATTCCCCATGTTTTAAGTTACATTTTCCCAAAAATCCCCAGTAACTCCCCAAATCTCCTCTAATCCTTTACCTTTTTCTCCAACTATTATCCCAAGCATGCTATATATAGCTGGTAATTCATAATCTATCAATTGTTCAATCAATAAAGTCTACATTCACCCAAAGTGAATCATTTGCTTACTTATTAAAGCTTGATTTAAACCTTAAAATCCAAAACCATGAGATTACCCAAGGCTCCTCTTATGGGGTCTCTTGGGTATAAATGGGTGTTTTGGATAATCTTGCTGCCGGCTGTATTGGCCAGAATTTTGATGGGTTTGCGCGCAGATTCAGGTACCTCCCCAGAAGCACAATTTCTAGACAGCTCTTGGCGCCAGGTGATACCCGGAGTATGGTATAGTGCTACACCTTTATCACATAACCTGCCTTGCCAAGAAAAGACCAAGAACTATTGATCTGTATCCTAGATTCCTGAACCCCAAGTCTTCCGTCCTTTGGCTTCTGCCTTCCTCCTGTGTTACTTGGGGGCATACTTCTTCTTGGGACGTTTTAACCTGCTGCTAGGCAGATATTGAGTGTTTGGAGAATTATTATATCTAGAAATGGTGTCCTTGCCTGTAGGATCCTTGGTAACCGGATTAAATCCCTATGCTATCATTCACCACCTAGGAAGATTACTTCCTAGTGGGTGGGTGCCTGACACTTGTATTCCTTATAATTGTAGTATTAATGACTAAACAAATTTTTTTGGCCCTACAGAAGTAATAAAAATTAATGGATCAATTAGTAATAATAATATTCATTATTTACCTGTTATTTTGGGCATAAAAGATGAACCTGGAACCTTTCTGTTGTCATTGTCTGCCTTAAAAGAGCTGTTATTAGATTCAAAAACCCAGTGTAAACTTACCAAACTGACTTCCTGAAGCCAATCAGATCTGAGGAAACTAACAGGTGTTGTTAACAGCGGCTTCAACAACTGCCAAGCTCTGTAAAGCTTTTAATATAAAGCTTTAAAATTATACCTACTACTTGATAAGTTAAGTTATCTGGTTATGAAAATAAGTGTTTTGCCTATGATCCAGAAGAGTTGGGTAAAGTTTTAAACTGTTAATCTTTGTTTGATGGGTTAAGAATTTGTTTGAGTTCCCAAAAAATAATCTGAATCCTCCTCAAATCTCTTCTATCACACAACAGTTAAATATTCTCCCCATTTCTCCTCATCCTATTCAGATCATAAGATCTTGAGCATGTGTCAGAAAAATTGCTCAATCAATAAAGAGTTTTATCCAAACCTTATTTTTTTTGTAAGAATTTTGAAAGTTCTCATGAAACTGCTTAATCTTCCCTATTTTTGGGGAATCAAATTTAAATGGGTAATTCTAATCTTGGTTTGTATGTTAGTACATTTGACTGTTCAGATGGAGACACACCCCAGCACTGGGACCAGCACTGAGTATTGCAACAATGGTAAGTGAGCGCCAGTGGTCCCAGGAAGAAGGTATATTGCCTCTTTGTTTTCCTCCAATTCTCCTTCTAAGTAAAAGCCTCAATATGTGTGCCCTGATCCTGTGTAAGCCAGTCTTTTCCATCCCTTTTCTTCTGTTTCTTTGCTTGCCTACCTGGGGGCATACACCTTCTTAGGTTGGTTCAACCCCTTATTAGGAAGATATTAAATCCTTGGGGAGTTACTACACTTGGGTATGGTCTCTATCCCAATTGGTTCTATGATCACTGGGTTAAACCCTTCTGCACTAATCCACCATGCTGGGAAACTATTCCCTACAGGGTGGGTTCCTGACACAAGGGGAGAACCTGTTTTTTACAGAGTTGATTAACTCACTCATTTCTTGGACATCCTTGTCAAGGCTGAGATGATCTTGCTTCAGATGTTACACTTCATTGGCTAGGGCAATTAATTTCCTAGCTTAATGAATTAATGGGGCTTCTTGGAAACCCAGGGCAGCAGTCATCTTTGTCAGCGAGCCCAGCTGAACTAGTAATATCTGCCACAGTAGCACAAAGAACAGCAACTTCTTGTTGAAGAGTAGCAACTTGTGCAGTCAGGGAAATTAATTGAGGGTCTTTCTGAGGAGGGTCTGTGGGACATCCTTTAATACAAGTGAATGCTTTTAGTTTCCTGATTGCATCCCATAACTTCAGTTTTCTATCCATTTTATTGTCAGACAGAAGAGAAGGAAGAACATCCAGCTTTGGCGCAGAAAACTTGTTTAATTGAGTCTGAAGCTTAGCAATGAAGGAAGCTGTGGCAGCTCTCTCTTGATAAAACTCCCCTTGTAGTTCATGGAGACCTTGAGCAGTGTGCTAAGCCACCTGCTATAATTGATCAAAGGAATAGGCACTAAACACATTAAGTTGTTCCACAAGTTATTTGAAGTCAGAGAGGTAAGCGTTCAGGGTGGAGTCTACTTGAGTTTGCCAGGGTTATTGTAATTGGTGAAATTCATGCAGACATTCCCTGACGTATTCAGGGATAGATGAGTGCATTTGCTCTATAGAGGCAACCAAGCAATCCTGAGAAGTAACAGAGTTGTATTGGTTATCAGATACCAAAGAGAACAATTAGTGAATCCACTGTTGGTAAGCAGCAAACTTATCCCAATGACTAGTTATAGCGGCTTGGAGAGACAAGATCTCTTGGACGTGAAGCCCCAAAAACATTTGGTGATGGGATAAGGCAGGATGCACAAAGGATGAAAGTAGATGCTCAGTGAAGCCAGCCGCTGAGAGGAGATGTTGCAGGAACTGTGGGGGAAAACTAACTCATAGTATTCTTCTCAATTAAACTGTAGTTGAAGGCAGGGATGGCTCCATCACAAGCTATCAAATGGCTATTGTCATGACTTGCTCCAAGTCCAGGGTATCCATAGGATAAGCTACTAGACAGGGACCATTTCCTAGGTTCAAGACAGTGGGTACAATAGGAGGGTCCAAGACGTCCTCTTCAATAGGAGGACTGGTAATTTAAGGCCAATACAGCTCTTGTAGCGGAGTAGAAGACAGGACTGAAAGTGTAGTACAAAAGGGATAACCAAGAGACTTTCAGCCTCTGTAGTGAACACCATTTTTGTTGTGTTCTGAGGCGTAGCACAGACACACAACAGGAAATCCTAACCTTAGGATTGAATTTGTACTAAGTCTTGGTTAGTTGGCAGGGAAGATGATGCAATTACCTTGTGGCCCTGAATATTAAATCTTTACTAGGTGTGGCTAGGGAGAGGAGCCAAATTACTATAAAACACAAAGACAGAAATGTTAATAGAATTTATTTTTTATGGATGATAAAGAATTGGAATATTTATTGCTTATTGATACCACAAAACAATACTAGGATGGTAAGATCACTTGCCACAAGCACAAGTGGGGAAAATGAGTTGCACAGGATCAGGAAGCCAAACAGCTGAATTTCCCATTCTGGAAATAGACCCATTTTGAGGAGCAAAAACAAGGGATTTGTCCTTGAAATAACCCAACAAAGACAAAATTGATAGAGCATGAGTATTGGAATTCAAAGCAGTGGGACCTTTCCTCCAGGCCTGCAGGCTGTCTGCCCATAAGTTCCCCTGAACCTGCTACAGGCTGTATCTCTGACATGATTGCTCAATTGAGCAATTGGGAAACAAATTGCTCATGGGTTCTATTAATAGCTATGACACCTCAGCATGCTGCAGCCAACCCCATCATTATGAAGAAGCAGCCAATATTCTCCCATCCCTAGGCTCCCAACACACAATTTCCCAAGGAAATTGCTAATATCACTGAAAATAATGACACCAGACCTTGGGTGGCACAAAAGACTAAATTATCCCCAGTAAGTATAAGTAGTGAGAAAGGAAAGCCCTCCTCATTGTTGATATCACCATAATAAGCATCTTTTATGCCCAGGACCCATTATTCAATTGCAGGAATATTTTTTATTTTTGCACCAATATAATTATTCTATTTGCATCTCTAATTGAATCAACAACACAATATTCACACACCTTCCTATAATCACCTGGTTCTGCTCTCATTCCTTTGGTTACTCCAGCTTGTGCCCTTGCATTGGAGTTCTATCACCCCCACCACCTGTATCTCCTTCCTGGCAGCTATAGAGGCCAGATTCCAACAATTATGAAGGAGATATCAGCCACTCCTCCCCTGCCAGATGCCCTTCCTGCCCATGATTTCAGCAAGTTGGGGTTTGTCTATATCACAGTATTTTGACTAGCCAATCAGGTTGTTCCCCACACTCAAAGTTAGCATCCCTGGGCCACTGCTGTAAACTATCTTATCAGGATTGCCCCAATTGTGTACATGGCTTTCCAGGGCAACCTCCAGAATTAACTCATACAGCATGAAATATCCTCCATGTTGACAATTCCAAAAAATATTTTTACTTTATCTTTTATATTTCAATTAAAAACTCAAAATTAAAATTAAAATTAAAATTAAAATTTTTTATTATCAGTGTCAACTATTTAAGACAAAAAATATCCTTGAATAAAGAAAATAAGAGAAATATATTTGAGGATTGTTGACATGGAGGATGTTCCATTCTGTATGGGTTAATTCTGGAGGTTGCCCTTTCCAGGACTAGCCTGCCTCTCATGTGGGAGTCTAGCCGGACACTGGTATGGGCTGTGACACAAAGTCAAGAAGTTTTCCCAAATAGAGCAGTGAGAACATTCAGATGCATGTCACAGAAGATCCAGACCTATGCAGAATTAGCCGCTTGCATAAAGGAGGTTAAGGCTAAACTTAAAATTAAACCCTCCAATAAGTGTCAGTCAATATCAGTGTCATGGCTGGGTGTGGTACCATACCAAGGCACCATGTTTGGAGTCCACTCTTCAGGGTATTACGACACTAAAGAAAAACAGGAAGGGAAAGAAGCGGGACAAGTACAGCATACCAGCTGAAAGTGGACAGTAAGCACTGAGGTGAGGTACTACAATCTCAGCAAGACTAAGGATGGTCAAGATTACCATCCTGTATCTGCTGTGGTCATAGGGGATAACCACAGCAGATGGTTGTAGGATTGGAGGGGGGAAGTGGGAGGGATGAAGCTGCTGACCCATACAGGACTGGGCCCTGGCTAGTAGTCCACTGCTACAGGTTCTACTAGGTGAAGTACTGGTGACTGGGCTGGTTGACTTAGGATTTTCCAAGGTGATAAAAAATATGGGGAAGAAATGCAAAGAACACTCTATGGACCATACACTTTATTAAATGTTGTCTGTGTCTGACTTGATTGTAGAGAAGTGGGGTTTATACCACTCATCTGGTCTTCCTTGGAAGTGGCTACTGGTAGCTCCTGGGTGAACTCTAGTAGCCCATCCTTTGGTCACAGGTACTTTGGATGAGGGGGAGGAGTTCTTGAGAACAGGGGATAGGGTCCCTATAATCTTGGACTAGGTTGGGGAAGGGAAGTTTACTGGGTCTGGGCCATTGGATTGGTTGATTAACTCATGGCTTGGGGCTGTACTGGGAACTTGGTTTGGCTCATCTGATTTCATCTTGGAATTGTCCAGATTGCTGGAAGCTGATTGGTGGCTAATTATATCAAGTTCAATAATTTGGGGCTAGGGTTGCTTGAAAGTTTGGACTTGCTTATGAACAGAGTGATTGTCATCTGCAGGTGAATATTCATGGCTGAGTAACTCCCCTTCACTTCTTGAACCAATGAAGTAATTGTAAACTCTAGGTGAGGTGGGGGTTGCATTGGCTTGGGACTCTTCTTCAGCAGGCTTTATTTGATTGGGAGTGTATTATGGGCCATCCTTCTGAAGGTGATGTTTCATCACATCAGTGGGTGTAATTGCATTAATTTTTTAGGTTGGCTGCAAGGTGGCAATGTGAACAGGACTGGGTGGTAGAACTAGAGCAAGAACTTTAATTATTGTGGGAATGGTTAGCTGGGCTGGAACTGGCTTATTTGCCAAGTTATTCAGTAATCCCAGTTGATACTGAATTTGCTGAATAACCCAGCAAATATTGCTTACTACAAGATGGGGGCCACCCAGTTTATTTGTAGCATTGGATCCAGTGGCTCCGCCACCGTTGGGGGCCATCAGCCCCATGGGCCAGTTAGCAAACTGGCCCTGGTTGCTTTGTTGCTTGCCGTTGAATTTAAGTGGTTTAAATCAATCACTCTTTTGAGAGTTGGTTCCCACCTTCCCTGGTGGTTCAAACAGGGTTTGATTCCCCCAGCGGGTTTGCGCGGTTGCCCGCGTTTTTGCTTGACAGGGGAGGGCGCAGGTTCAACCCCAATAGTCAAATTTCTGGGCTTGCTGGCCCTTACAATCAGCTTCCAGCACTAAATTGATGATGTATTTGGCCTGGCCTCATGATAAAAAGAATAGAGACAGGTAAATATAGTTCCATCACTTCTATTTTTCAGCACCAGCCAACCCAGAATTAGCCACCCATGAAGCCCCCCTCAAATGTCAAAGCCCTGTTGGAAAAATGCCCACAGACCTAAAGCCCCAAATTTTGGAGACAAAATTTTTGATAGTATAAGAATCCTGCTATGTTGAGAATGGCAGTATTGTCATTCTGATAATAAAATTTAAATAAACATTTGATTCACTTAAATTCTACCCTATATAGTTTTAGTATTTTACCATCTCCACTCCAGTTTGCAGACTCACAGGCCCCCACCACTCCCACTGAAAAGCCCACTGCCCCCTTGCCTGTGTTATTCTGTCCACTTGGATCACCCTTTGGACCTGTACATTTCACTCAGTACCCTTCATATCCTGCTTATTCCAAGTTTGCCTTGGCAAAATACTCCTTTTTGTCCTCTTGGCAAGAACTAGATTCATAAAAAATTGGCTGTGAAGGAGAGTGGTACACAGTTCCGCCCAGACTATTCTGCAATAAGTACAATTATTTTCCCACATACCTGGTGCCAATGACCCTATCTCTAACCCTGAAGCCTGACTGCTCACAAAAAATTGCTATCACTGCTGATACCGTTTCTACTCAAACGTTTTGAGTACTTTATATTACTCTTATAAGCCTGGTAGACTTCATGATGCCAAATTCTAGCACTTTGTCCTTGATCAGTTGATCCTTATCCTATGCTATAAAGTTGGTTCTCATCATATGATGAGCATTACCTCTGGCCCATAAGTCCCTCCACCCATATCAAATAGTGCTCCCATCAACAATTGGTATCCTGACACAGTTACAACATATTCTTTTTTATGTAGCGTTAAATAGTGCTGGGTTAAATCTCTTCAATTTTTTCTCTTAATGTCAGGAATACTCCTGAAACTCTTGCCTGGTGGTGAGACTTGGGTTCAACTCTCAATCAACCTTTTTGGATTTATTCTAAATGTCAATCATGGCATCTTGACCCAGCATAAAAAGTTTGAGAAGGGATTAAGTTTACATGCTCAACATAGCTACTTGGAGGTATCTTTAGATACTATAAGTGTCCAGAACCCATCTGCTGGAAAACATACCACCAATATGATGTATGATTGCTGACATATTTAGACCAGTGACCAAGGTGTCTACCAGGACAGAGACCATTCTCATATGGAAGATCTCCCCAAGGAGGTGGTTTTGTTCAAGAAGAGGATTAAATCTGCCTAAGAATAAGTAGGCTCCAAGATAGCTTAGCAGGAAGGCTGATGCCAAAGGACAGAATATGGTTGGAGTTTGAGTCTTGGGGATATCCTTGTGCATCTGGTATTTCTCTGTAACAGGAGGATTGTGGGATAAAGGACTGGCTGTATACCATACACCAGGTATTACACAGTGCCAGGACTCTTCTAAGTAATGAAGAGGAGTAAAGAACTAGAGTCTGCTCTAGTTCTAAACAAAAAATTAGCCCCAGATGCCTGCACAGAAGTATCCAAACCAGCCATTTATACCCAAATAACTCTCTTGGGAGGACTTGGGTAATCTTATGGTTCTTTGGAGAAGAAGGAGAAAGAAAGTGCAAGTAGTGTGAAAGGTTGGTTATTCAAAGACTTTATTAACTGAACAAATAATATCATAACAATATTGGGCCTTATAAACAGTAGTTTTAAAAGCTATGACGACAACCAAAAATACCTCATATTTAAACAAAATGATTTAAGATTTGAACAAAATCCAAGTTGTGCAAGATTCAGGATTCAAATAATTTAAATATTTTTGGTTAATAAATGAACTGTCAACCCAAAAACAAAATTTCACTAGCCCATTATACAAAATTATATCAAATATCAAGCAATGTAATGTAAACCATAAACAAAACAAACTGATGCAACAAGTGAGATGGATGAATGCTATTCTGGAGTATATTATAATCCAAGCAGGATTCATATGAGGCACCAACAAAAGGACTAAAATGAAACAAAATTAGAGCAATCTAGAAGCGAGATTCCACAAGCACAAAACAAAATGAAGTCACACAAGATGTGTATTATGAGCAGCCTAAAATAGAAAAGTAACAGTTTTACAGCCAATCAAAAACTATCCAATTTAGGGACAGAGGCATTTTATTCATTTTCATGGCTCCAGATTTGTATGGAATGGTTTTGAGAACCTTCCAAATATGGGCTCAAGATTACAATAAAAATAAATCATTAAATTTTAAAATTCCTACTTTTAGTGATTTTATTCTAGGTTTTTTACAATGGTTTTTATAAGCAATATCTTTGACGGTGCCAGCAGCCAAGCCAGCTTCAATGGAGGCAAGGCTCATAATGTGGAGGCACCTGTTTACACCCAAGCCTTTGCGGTGGGTAACAAGGAAGCTGACCTGTATCTGACCACTGATCCATATGGCTTTGACTTGTTTGAGAGTCACTTAGTGTCTAGCTCTTCCCCTGCTCCTGTATCCACCCCTGCACAAGCTGCCTGCCAACCAACTAACCAATCATGATGGCAACCTTGATTTGGAACAACTTCCTGCCACCACCCAACCTGCCCCCTACAGCCAATCAGGCTTCAGCTTCTGCACCCCAGAGCCCTAAACAACAAATCATCACTGCCCAAATTTTCCAGGAAATTGTGGCACTAAACCTACAGGGTCTGTCATGGGACCAGATTGCCGCCTAGTTACAATTTACCCAAGCCACCATAATGCCAGAGTTCAACAACCTAATGAACAAGGGGAATCTAATTGGGACAGCCAAGAAGCCAAATAAGGCCCCTGAGTCCCGGATAACCGAGGCCTACCCAACAATGTTTGACCTCCTTCAGCGGGACCCCAAGCTTCCCCTAACCCAGGTCTGCAAACAGCTTGCGCACCATAACATATGGGTCTCTGAGCGCATGGTGTAGCTCTGGATGCACAGAAAGGTGGCTTTCATACGGGTTCTTACCAATTTTGCCAGTAATCAATGGGATGGTGTTGAGGATTTACCGTATGACACCGCCATCAAATCAACCCTGGTTCAATGCCTGACTAATCTAACTGTTGATGTCATGTTCATCTTCTATTACAAGCTATTGATAGCTTTTGATGATTTTGGCAAGCAAGGAAGAGCTGCCACTCAGAAAGGAAGGAGAAGGTCATGAAGGGGACTTTCATTGGTGTGTTTCTGGCTGTTTCAGCCAAGGGTTTTGTCTACTATCAGACAAACCCAGATTTCATCAATGGGTACTCATACGGCCACATCCTCAGTGGATTGCTCAACTCCTGGGATGGCTCAAATTCCAAATACCAGGTTTTCTTGAGCCACCAGATGGAGGATAGCTCCACTGCCCTTGAGGCCATCCAGGGACGTGGGCATCAGGCCTCTGTGTACCCAGCTGGTCACGCTGACATCCATCTGGCTGATGTTGTGTTCTTTAATATTATAGATACACTCCGGGATCTCTGCCCTCAGGCTTTCAACGGCCTCTATCTTGGGGTCCTTGACTACAATTCTCTCTTTGGTCACCAACTGATGGCTGACTTGTTTGCGCAAATGGTTTTCCATGTGAATATGGGCAACCAATTACAGAAAGACAAGTGCCTCCCACCTCAGGCCACTACCACCTACTAGCCCATCCAGCCAATGACCAATGAGGAATACAACAAGCATTATATGGCAGCCATCACGCAAAATATTCTTGCCTCCACCCCTGCCACCAACACCCCTCACCCGCAAGCCCAACCTACCCAATCCTAGACCCCCCAGGCCAGCACTTCCTCTACATCTTCCTTCCTGTGCTATTCTGCCTACTAGGCATCACTCTCCCCAGCCCTAATAAACCCCCTGTTGCCAAACATTTTCTATTTATATTATCTTTATTTTGAATTTCAATTGTTCATGTTCTCTTTGTTTATAGTTGGCTATATTCTTTATGTTCAGCTTATTTCTATAAAATCATATATTTACTATGCCGTGTATCTAGATCCAGAACACAGTTATTTTTAGCACTTTGCACAGCCCCTTGTGAAAATATTAACAACAATTTGGTGATCAACTAAATTTGAATTAGAAAATTATAGGTTATTGATTTTAGATAAAGTTGTTACTGATATGAATTCAAAACCTTAATGATAAACTTTAAGCCAATCAGGAGCCGGGTGATAAAGTGATTGTTGTGATATAAAGGGTCATTCAATAATTCTTTGATACATGTGCGCTAATTAATATGATTGACTGGTTGTTTTGCCATTGTGCACCATTGCTGCTGTGGCAAGTTGTTGGTGGACTAGTGCCCAATCAGCTGCTGGGTTAGCACTAGTCCACTAACAACTTGCCACAGTGGCAATGGCGCACAATGGCAAAACAACCAGCCAATCATATTAATTAGCGCACATGTATCAAAGAATTATTGAATGACCCTTTATGTCACAACAATCACTTTATCACTTGGCTCTTGATTGGCTTAAAGTTTATCATTAAGGTTTTGAATTTGGATCATTAACAACTTTATCTAAAATCAATTAACCTATAATTTTCTAATTCAAATTTAGTTGATCACCAAAATGTTGTTAATATTTTCACAAGGGGCTGTGCAAAGCGCCAAAAATAATATGGTAATTAAGTAAACAATGCCAGCACAAAGCAAACAACACATATTGAGATGAGCATAAAACATATACACAATGGGGGAAAATGGGATATTGGAGTAATGTGAAAACAAATAGGGATAGACAAAGAGGCAATAGTATCAGAATAATACAGATTTTATTGGGATGAAAGCTATAAAAACATATGGAAAGGTTAGTAAAAAATCAATGAGAGAATTGGAGAAGCTGCTAAAAGACCTCAAATCAGCAATTGCTGAAATTAAAGAGATTGACTGTAATTTCAAAGCAAGAGTTAAGTCTGCCATCCTTGAAGGGGACAAAATAGACAAGAAGTCTGCAAAGGCCCTTATGACCAAATACCAGACACCCCAGAGAAGACAATTGAGCGCTTACTAAATATTCAAAAAACTGTGGTTGAGGGCCTCCAGTTCAAGTCATTTTGCCTCTCTGCACAGTCTGTCTGTCTGGATGACCCTGAAATGTACGCCCATCTCAAGCTGGCCAAGCACGCCAGGAAAGAGGACACAGAATTGCCCACTCAACTTATTGCATCAGGAGTGGCCAAGCCAGTCAAGGCTGCGGGCAAGGAAGAAACACAAGAAGGTAACCTAAAAAATAAAATTAATAAATTTTCAAAATACTTACCTTTTATTCTTAGAAAACATAGACAGTGGACTTGGCTGGTCCTGGTCCCTTTTGTCCCCTCTACTTTCTACGCCAACTACACCACTCATGTGGCCAAGCATTTGTATCTGTCCCCTCCTGTCTTGCGGGAGTTGGAGGACCGCATTCACGGGTCCTTTCCTATGTCACAGGAGGCATTGGCTGGGCTGACACATGGTGAGGGGGCATCCAAGTGGGCAGTTACTGCCTACAAGGATGCCCAATTGGTCCGCATTAACCTGGTGGTCCTCAATGGAGTTTACACAATAAACTTCATTGAGCTTGTTTAGGACGTCCTGGAGATGCTCCCATTCAAGAATGTACTGGAGATGGGCCAGGCCCATGTGGCTGCTTGCTTCTGCTTCCCAGTGGAGCACACAATATCTTACCTGTTGGAGAACTTTGGGCGCGCAGTGTTGAAATTGGCTGTTGCAGACGCAACAGCCGTCAAGAAAACCAAAATCCTCCTGGAAGACTTTGGACTGGTCTGGAGTTCCAACAAGATAGGGGTCCCTCAAGCAATGGAGCTGACATTTGCTAAAACCAAACACAAGAAAAAAATAAGTGCAGTATACAATTTTCAGGGATCCACTTATTGGGAAGTCTTTCTCCAATTGAATGGAGAAGAGCTCCCAAGTTGAATTTGATCAGAGTGGAACCTACTGGAATCCTTATCATTAACATGTGTAGAAGGTGACCAAATAGGCAGAATCTTCCCAAGAAGGGAGTGAAGTGATTGAGGATATAATAGACACTGGTGTACCCCAAGACCAACCAGGAGGCCTTGGGGTGAATGATAGGTGGGAATTGAGCTGTTTCAACATAAGGGGCATGTCTTTGACGCGGACCAAAACAATACCAAATTGAGTCTTCAGATTTGTCAGTAGGAGTTTAATACCCAGTTATGGTAGGTACCATTTGCAAGATGTAGGGCAGCAGGTTGGTGAACTGGAACCCCGTCTAGGCGGTCACAATAGGATACACAGTCATTAGCCAGCAGAAAACCTTTGCATGTATGTTGTATCTCCCAAAGCTCCCGGCAAAGTAGATTAAGATGTAATACATGGACATGTACATTGCAATAGAGAGGGTAGAATGTGGAGACACCAGGGGAGGCCAGGATTCAGTCTGAGATGAGTTCAGCTGACCAGGGTCTTAATAGGGATCATGACCTAGTCCATCAGGGGAGGGCCCAAAGAACTCTGAACCTTGTTGGTAGCCTCCAATCCCTAGGCAAGCTGTAAGCACAGTTGTGAAGATGAGGTGATTCATCTTCCTTGGATTGGAGGGTTGGCAGGGGCTGATTGGTAGTTTTAACTTTAGTTGTAAGTTGAATTTCACTTATATTGAGGGTATTAATCTCAATAATAGCACAAGCTATTACTGAGGTGGGATCCTTTATTTATAGTCCTCCACCTTATGCAAAGATTTGAAATTGGAAGGAAAAACAGGGGATGAGAGATCCCAGAAGTTTGGAAGATATGGCTAGTAATTGGAACTTAGGAAGATGGTCAAACTCCTGTTCACCTGTTATCTGTGGCTGGTTGGGAAATTCTTGAGATAAACCAATAGTTCCTTGTTGCCCTGGTGCTAGGTGAAGATTTTAAGTCAACTCCTTGTCAGAAGTTATTTTGGGTACCAAGAACATTGTTTTGGATAGGATTTGGCCTTGTCCATGTGGCCAGTGAATTAGCACCTGATTGGTTGGTGGCATGCTTACTTTTAGAATCTGAAACTTTGTTTTTGCCCTCTTCTGGAGGGGGAACCTTTTCTTCTGAATTGTCCCCTGTTGCCAGGGACTTTTTTGATTGGCTGTAGCCCAGGGAAATTTTTGATTGGGTGCAGGGTGGGCCCTGGGTGGGTGGCAGGCACCCAGCTGGGGCCCGGGGAGCAAGTGGGTGGGCTGGGGGTTGGCGGCTGGGCGGGCAAGCAGGTGGGCAGCAGGGCCTGGGCTGGCGGCTAGCAGGCGTGCGGGGGGCTTGTGGGTGGCTGGCTGGGTGGCGGGCAGGGGACTGACAGCGGGCCCGCTGGTGCCTGCCTGGGTGGGCAGGCAGCTGGCGGAGGGCTTGCAGGTGGCTGGCTGGGTGCTGGCGGGCGTGGTGTGGCAGGCGTCTGCGCGGCAGCGGCAGGCACCTGCCCGGATGATAAATTAGTTTGGTACCCACCAAGTTCTGATTTCCCTTCAATTTTAATTTTATTTTTACCTAATAGGGGGAAATCCCTATCAAATTTTGCCTCTAAAATTGGGGCTTTAGCTATTTTCCCCCAAGTTTTCCTCTCAGTCAGTATTAGGTTTATGTCAGGAATATTCCTGACAGGAGTTGGTTTGGGGTTTTTGAAGTTAACATTTGCTTGCCCATAACTGATTAACACACAAAAAGTTCATACAAGGAAGATGAACTTCATGTTGTTGGGAAAGAACCTTTAGAATCTACTAATCAAGTGTTTAGAATTGAAAATATAGATTTATTTGGTTGATAGGAATAAAAGAAATTGTTGGAGCAATTTGGATGGGAAGAACTTGTCAGTTTAACTACTGACTCCAAGTGAGGAAGGGATCATTGTGGTTACCAGGTGGATCTGCAAGAGTGATTTGAGAATTATTGCCTTGCAGATCTGCAGCAGGCTGCAGCCTGCAATGCAAGAAGAGGCAGGTTGGTATATTGCATTGTAGTATTGTACCTTACTATGGTTGGGGATGGTATCTGGGGCAGGATGAGCAGTATTTCTTTGGCTTGGGTGGTTCACTGGGTTTGATTGGATACTTGGGTCCCTGAATCTCTGGTTTGGACAATCTTTGCATTTAATTCCTGATTGATTGGTTGTTTTATGTTTATTGGAGCCAAAATTTAATGCTGAATCTTTATCATTGTTGTTTTGTTGTCCAGAGCCTTAATTTTTGATTTTGAATTAGAATTTATATTTTGGTCTTGATTTTCACATTTGCTTTTGTTTTTGCTTTCAAAATTGATTCTAATACATACATTTATCAATTTTGAATGTGTTTTCAAATTGATTTCATTCAAAGATTTGGTTTTGTCCTTGGTTTCTGATTTAGCATTTAAAAATGCAAATTCTGTCTTCTTAATAGTTTTAAAACAATTAAGATCTGATTTCCAATTTGTGTTAGGGATGGAATCCCTTATAACAATAACCTGTGTGAGTTTACTGAAGCCTTTGCTGGACAAAGGCTTCATCTGGTGGGTTACCTGGGGTTCCAGTTCTACTTTGGGATGAGTGCTGATGTGGAGAATCTTGACAGGGTCCTCCTAGGGATCAACAAGGCCAGGCTCTCCCTTGATGGGAAGAAGGTCCTCCCGGGTACAACTTGGTGGTGTAAGGTCTCATGGTCTGGGGAAAATGATTATAAACTAAAGCTTTCAACCCAGTGATATTTATATTAGTCAAATACAAAAAGGTGAGCAAGGTCTGCAATAGCAACTGAACTAAGGCTCCTAAAAGCTTATACGAGGTGAAATAAGGACTAAGACAATTTATTAACCCTAAGAAGATAAAATAGAGACCAGTCTTAATGGCAAATGATTTGATTAAAAGGTCAATCTCTAAGTCTGGGAAATGGTCTGCACTAGTGGGAGGATTAAAGCTATCAACAATTAAATTGTGTGTGCCACTATAAAAACTACCTAACTGGTGAAGAATAAAGTCAAAATGAATCATTGGACCAAAGATTAAAACTAAAACTAAAATTGAAGAGAAACACAAGCCACAAAACCTAACAAGTACCTTTTTGGGGTGCAAGTCAAACAATCTCAACTTATTGTTAAGATTGGAAAACCAAGCCTTTTTATTTCACTTGGTTTGTGAGGTGCAGAATTGAGGTGAAAGGATTAACCAACATTGGTTTGTGAGCATGGTGTTGAAAAACAAAATAGAAGCATATGTTTCTTGTAGTTTAAACTTAAAAAGTTAACACCAAGGTAAAGGAGATGAACAAGGGGAATAGTGGTTACTTTGGCAGATGTGTGAAAGCAAAATTAAAGCAGAAGAGCGGGAAAAACCTGGTCCAAAAGTGCTGGCGTAAGCAGGCAAAAGCAAAAAGGTAATTTGACTTTGGACTTGATTAATTTAAACTAACATATAGATGTGCAGCTCAAGAATTGTCCAGGAATCAAGGTAAGCTTTGAACTTGAAACTAATTGTTAAATAGATAGAATTTAGCCAGTTAAGAGGGTAAAAATAAGGAAATTTTTTTGAAAGCCAATGAGTGAAAATAACCAAGAATGACTTCAAAAATAAAATTGGTGTCCAAAGGAAGAAAATACAAGCAGCTAAAATAATAAAGGAGAATCCTGACAGGTGGACCACATGATACAAGACTCCCTGGTCCTGGTAGGGATTTATGGGTTTGCAGCCCCGCCAGAGAAGCTGCTCCTACATTCCCACCTGATCCTTCTCCCTTTTACTAGCCGCCGAGAATATTTTAACCAGGGTGTATCCACCGTCCACAGTGTGGCGGTGGAGGTTGTGCGCCACCTCTATTGCAGGGTGGGTAAATACTGAAGGACTTGCTATAGGCACAAACAATAAAAACATGATTCCAATAACTTTTAGTACAATTAATATTATTTTTATTATAATAAAAATTTCTAATTCTTATTTTAGCAAACAAAATTTGCAAAATATATCCCAGAGAAGGTCTTAATAAAAGCATAACAATATATCTCAATAAAATCTACTTCTAATTTGTATACTTTACATTTAACTTTTTTAATTTGATTTTTATATTTATTTGCCAAAAGTGATATTAATGTGTTTGCGTAATCCAGTATCAAGCATTTGGGATACCCTTAGATGACACAATAAAAAATGAATATAAATAAATAAATTACTAACCTTCATTGATGGTCCTGCTGAATGTGATTGTGGGCTTGCAAACATCTAAATATAAAACAATAATTAATAAATCTTGAATAGTAAATTAGAGAATATAAAAAGTCAGACAAGCTAAGCCTTTAATTGATTGGCTGTTTGGCAAGGCAAGCGGGGATGAACAAATCAGTGTGGCCATAGAATTTGGCCACAGTCTCAGCTGGGAGGGTATGGATCCTGGCCTACAGCAAATTAACAGGCCCTTGGTCCCAGTTGGGGTCCCTTGCTTGAAAACTTGCTTGAGCCACCCAAAGACCTCCTTGATGGGATTTAGGAAGAGCAAATAGGAAGGGAAGAAGAGAAGGCGCAAATTGGACATGGCCAATTGCTGGGGGCCCATTGCAATGCTGGTGTCAATTGTTGGAAATTATGCAAGAGTATCTACCACCTTATGGAGACCAATGTTGTCCAGCACAATGTCATTGGTGAAGCCCGGGCTTGTGCGCCTCAGGTGCTCCTGGACCAATTGGAGGAATGATAGAAAGGTCCTGCTGTTATGTGAGCCCAATATCATTTGGTAGAGCTCAACCCCCTTTGGAGCAAGGAGAGTCACCATTGAATAGGCTGTGGTGCAGACTGCAGCACGCCAAGCCATCCTGTCATTTGAGCCTTTTGGGACATAGTCATACTCATTCCGCATAGGCAAGGTAAAAGCTGATTTGTCACTGTAGTAGAATTTGACTGTTCCCTTGGCTTTGAGGGCAGTGTACTCCTCTGCGTATTTTTTCCGGGTCTCAACATTGGCTGAGCTGTTTTGGTTGTAGGGAGATACCCCAAGCTTTTTTTCAGGAAAATCACATTCCCTTCACCAGATGATAGTAAAAGGAAATCAAAGCCTCAACCCCAAAAGTAGATTTGACCATGGCCTGAATATTTGCCAGTTCAAGATGGCAGTCCCAGATTATCCACTGGCAGATTGCCCATTTGTGCTCCTTGGTGAGCATGGTAGAAACGCGCAAGGATTTCTCTGTGGCAAGGAAACGGCCAGTATTGATGTAGGTGTTGAATGTCTTGGAGGCGTACTTGGGATCCACTCTAATAATGGCTGCGGCCGCCTTGTAGTCACCAGATTCACGCATCAGCTTAAGCAGGATGATGTGTTTGATATCTGGGATGCGCTTCTGAGCAGGCTTTGTGGGTTCAGACAAGCCAGTATCCTGATTGGTGATAGGCTTGCAAGGCATGGGCACCTTGTAGTAGAAGGCTACAACCTTTTTTAACACCAGCTGTCCCTCATCAGTTCTGTAAAACTCAGGCTCCTTGTCCTCTTCCTGGTTGCTATCACTGACGTAAGGCTTGTAGCTAGTGTCAAGCACAGGCTTAACCTTCTCCAGCATGGCTGACGGGACTGACTCTTGGCAGTACACAGTGTCAAACACATATGAAGTAAGTTCTACCTCCTTGTCTCTAACTTTCTTGGTGAAGGTAACCTTGGTGGGCTTCCAGATCAGCTTGAGGACCCAAGGGCTTATGCTCCACACCCTAGCAGCTTGTGCTCCTCAAACCAGCTGTGTCAGTGAAGCGTCACTATTGACCTCTTCTCTCCTGTCTCCTTCCTGAGTAGGCATTTGTGTTGCACTAACTCTGTTCTTTCACCCGCAGGGGCAACTGCAACTGCAGCGCACATTGGGTGCAATGGTACTCTGTTGCTGTGTTCCTTCCATTTTACAATTTAATAAAATACTAAATAAAATTCCATTAAGTTACTCCCTAATTTTAATTTTTGCTTTTATCTGAATATGGATATTAAATTAATATTTTTTCCCACCCAATATCCCAATTATAGATTTTTTATTTCTTAATTAGTTGCTTCTGGGTTTACAACACCCATTTTAGAATACCCAAAATAATTTCCACCCATTTTCCCAGATTTTACTGCCAAATTCAAACACCCAACACAATATTTTTAAAATTTGTGTTTCAGATTGTGTGCCCTATTTTAGATACATTGGTATCATACTTGATTACAATCCATTGCACACACTGAGTGAGTGATTTTGTTTACAAAGTGAGTTGCTATTGTGTTTTGTTTTTGGATTGAGTTTTGACACACCGCGCTTGGGCGTATTTTATCACTGATTCACATAGTAATTATATGTACATCAAAAGTCAACTCACACCATTTTGGTTGTGAATATATGTATTTTGGATTATATTTTGAATGGTTTTGCTTTGCACGTGAGCACTTCTTTGCTGTGTTGACCCATTTTGCCCATTAACGCCAAAAATCCCTGTTAACAGAGTGTATATTTTAACCTGATAGTTGGATTTTGTTTAAATCTGAGGTATTTTTGGTTGTTGCCATAGCTTTTAAAGCTACTGTAGCATGTCAGGAATTAAAAATGAAGTTTACCAGGGGAATGGAGTAAACTTGGGGGATCTGGGGGGGGGATTTTGGCAGGAATGGCTTCCCAATTTAACACAACCTGATTGCCATATTTAAATAATTGAAATCACCCTACTTGTGATAATTGGGGAGCAGGTTAGTAGGAAATAAGCCAAGATCTCAATCACAATAAAATTGCAGTTTCAGCAACAACCAATAGGTTGTTTCCAACAATTCCTGGGAGAGCAAAGGGGGGAAGGAATCAAATGAACACCAAAAACAACAGAAAAAACTAAATGGCTGAATTAGACTAACAAATATCAACCTTTATTAGAGTAGAGAATGGTGAAGCAAGGTCTTTTACAGCTCTTGCATTCATTTAAGGGATGTGATGGGATTGGGGTGGTAGATTGAATGTCACAAAACCAATTGACCAAGGATATGCGCAGGTACAAAGGCATCTATTGAGGCAGAAAGATCTTGACAAATTTTGAATGGACACAGTAAAAAAAAACTGAACCAGCTAAAATCTGGAATATGCTTTGGATGCAATCACCACTGCTCCTGGCCGCTCTTGTACATGGTATTTAACCAGAGGTGTCTCTTGGTTAGGTTAGGCGGGGGCATTTTCAGAATAATTCCAAAAAATTAAATTGATGGCTTTCCTTGGGCTTTTCAGTAACTTTTTGGATAAATATTCAAACATAATTTGGTAGAAATTCCCAAGCAGTTGGCTGGAATTGGAGTAGAGGCCTAAGAGGGAGGCATAACTTTACACTACTGACCTCTCAAGAAGATAGATATAATTTAACCCAGATGTTTGAGATAGTACAGCTGGGAAAATCTTCTGGTGGTTGTAACAACCACCTGTAATACCCAAGCATGGTTGGAACTACCTGTAGTAGGTACAGAAGAAGGTTTGCAAACTGGAACCCTGTTAAGGTGGTGGCAATGAGGTAGATGGCCATCAACCATCAGAACACCTTGGCATGGGTGTTGTATCTGCCAAAGCTTCCTGAAAAGTAGGTCAATGCGTAGTAGGCAGAGGTGTAAGCCAAAACAGATATGATAGAGTGGGGTGACACCAGAGGAGGCCAAGAACCAGTGTACAAAAAGTTGAGTTATCTGGGGTCTTTGTAGTACCTTTGATCCAACCCTTCTGGTGAGGGTCCAAAGGTAGCTTTCATGGTAGATTCCATAATGCCGGGTATTGTCTGTCGAAGTAAGAAGGCTCAGAAGGCCGGAAAACCTGTATCAAAATTGACCAAGTTAACGGATTTAAACCAAACAGTTGATTGAAAATGGGTCACAGCTGCTCCAGTCCTCCAGCTGAAACCAGCTCCCCCTTTCAAACTGATGTTGATAAATTGACGTAATATGAGGGTCACTCAATATGAGCTTATTAATCAGTATGGTGGTCAGAGACTAGTCACGCAAGGGTTCTTTGCAACTTGGACCAGATATTTACTTAGCAACGTAGAAGGAATAGGAGGTCAAGACTCAGGTGGTATTGCTTAGTCAATTTTTCTGATATATATTGAATAGTTTTCCCTGTTTCAACTCTAAGAGTTTAGTCCTCCTAAATTTACTCAATAAAAATCAATTATTCCAAGTTCTAAATTTTAAATTTTAAAAATGCATCCTGTGATTGGGCTGTTACAGTATATCCTGTACAATCTAATTCTGAACTAAATCATTTCAGGAAGATGGAGCCCAGCATCTGGAACTTTGTTGTTGGCGCCTCCAAATGTCAATTTCATGCCAGCCAATTTTGCAGCTCCTCCCCCCCATTCTTGAAGCTAGAAATTGTGTCCCTTCTCAATGCCCAGAATTCTACGCTGAAGATGCATTGATGCTTTCCCAGGTCATTTATCTTGGTTTACTCTGGTTAGGACTACTGGTTCTACTTAATCCTGGAGTTTCAATTGGAAATTTCACAAAAAAAATATATCTGAAGCCACGTTGGTGGTTAATAATCAATTCTATGTGGATTTGGTTTGTAATTCCCCATCATTTAGAAAAATCTTCATATTATCCAGTAATTTCTGTCACAGTAGCAGGTCCTTGCTGGTACCCTCTGATCCCAAGGCAAGCTGTAAGCACAGCTGTGAAGATGATATGATTCAACTTCACTGGTTGGGGATTGAGGGTGAAGTAAAACTAAACTAAAGTTTTGGCTAAGAGTAGCATTTAAAAGGAATTTATTGAGGATGGTATTGCTCTCAATAATAGCACCAGCAATCATTGAGAGGGGATCCTTTATTTATAGTATCCTCTCACTTGCAAAGTTTTGCAAGTGGGAGTGAAAACAGTGAATGGGTGAACCCAAGAGTTTGGTTGGTGAGGTCTAGCACTGGGCAATTGGAATATGGCCAAACCTGTCAGGATTGACAATTTGTTACCCCTCAAAACCCAGGTCCAAGGGCAGGATTTGAACCCTGAACCCAAATTCCTGCGGGCCGCTGGCCCCAAGGACTGAGAGCCCGCCCACCCGCATTTTTCTGAGATTGAGCCCCCGCAAGCTGAAGGCCCTGCTAAGTCCCAAAGTCAGAATACCAGTACAGGTTCAATTATGATGGTTTCTGGGGAGGAGTTTCTTGAACCGCCTAATGGAGGCAGAGAAGGTGGCCCCGTGAACTTCATGAGCTTAAATTCCTCTCAAGTAACCAATCAAACTCAACTGCCAAGGAGAAACCTGGGCTTTGGGCCCAACCCTATTACCACTACCAAAAATCAAGGAAATCAATTGACCAATTTGGACGTTCTGACCAATGAGAGAACATCCAGCTGAGGTGTCATTTTGCCGCTCCTGCACCTGGGCCTTCTGGCCACCTGCCTGCATTTTTCCTGATATTTTGATGAAGCCCTTATGGAAAATACTAAGTTTGGAGGCAGGATGCTATATATGCCTATAGATTCTGCTCTCAAACCTTATTGCCATTTTTGAATAAAGGTTATGTTATTTTGGCTCACACAGCTATTGGCTTATTTTGTATTTGCTATCTACCAATTCAGTCTGAGATCTCCTGGCCCTTCTGCCCCACCGCCCGCTGTTTTCTGTCCTCCTGGTGTACCCTTTGGACCCATCCATTTTACCAACTATCCTCTAAAATCTGAATACAAGGACTACACCCCAGAAAAGATACTCAAACTCAACCCTTTGGCCCGCATACAATCTGCAGTTAGATACAACCAACAAGGCCCATGGATATTTTCAACACCCAAGTTATTCAGAAGGAAATTCAACTATCTCCCTGCTTACAACCTACCCATAGAACCTTCTGTGACCCCAAAACCTATGCCCGCTTCCTCACCTGACCTCCCAACCAACCATTCTGGCAAGCTGTTTGGGATTGTGTACATCACCCTCACAGGGGTGATTGATACTATAATCCCGGCCGCCGGCTCATGGTCCTGGGTGAGAAAGTCCGTCTCCTATCTTTTTAAGTTAGCTCCCCTCTTGTGGTAGGCATTGCCCGCAAAAAAACCTGGCCTGTGTCACCCCTGGAAACAACAGGCTGGCTGCCCAAGACTGGGTCCCTGACAAAACCCTTGTTTCCCCACTATCTGTGGCTGGGTTGCCAATTTTTGGGTGTGTAAAATAGACCCTGGTTGGAATATTGCCAGGAGGGGAAATGGACCCAAGTTTCCTCCAAAGTCTAATTTTAGACTGGTTAGTGGGGTTTGGCAAAGGTCTGGCCCCAACCAAGTGGTCTGAGTCCCAGATCCCCATTGGTTGGGGCCAGGATCAGTGGGCAAGGTTTGGAGGTTGTTCCTGACTAATTCAGGGCTGCAGGGTTTGCCCTATATTTTTATTCCAAATATGTGGGATTTATTTGATTAGACACTCCCCTCAGTGGGCTCTGATTGGCTGGAGGGGAGTGGGGACTGGGACCTGGGTGGATGGCTGGCAGCAGGCTGAGACCCAGGGAGCAAATGGGAGCTGGCAGGAGGCTGGTGGGTGTGGTAGGCACCTGCGCGACTGTGGCGGGCGTCTGTCTGATGATAAATTATTCTGGGCTTTGCCAAGTTCTGTTTTTACTTTTATTTTATTTTCCCATTTGGGAGGGGAAAATCCATTTTGTATTGGGAATTCTTTGGGTTCAAAATTCCCTTCCTGCTCCAAATTGGCACTATGGGGAAATTTGGTTAATGTCAGGAATATTCCTGACACCACCAGAAGCAGATAAAAAACAGTTCTTTACTTGATCTAGATTAAGTACAGAGCTTTGTACCCCTACAAGCCCTAAATTAAAGGCGGTGGGGTCAGATTTAATACTCTTAACCTGGAGCGGTACATCTGATTGTCTGGAAGCCTCATTTTCAGGTGAGACATAAAGCGTACAGCAAATTTGAATTCACAATTCTAACATCTTCTAGGTGACGGCAAGGATGAAGCAAAGTCCCAGGTTTGATCCCCGTCCCCCCTACTGGATCAACCGCGGGAAGCAATATTTTACTGAAATCAGGTAATTCAGTACATTTGTTACTAAATAACCAATTATTTTTAGATATACTGGAAATCATATGTGGGAATTTTGATGCGGGCCCCCATTAACCATGTGTGTATCCTCATTGTTAGAGTTGGCAGACAACATCAAAATGGTGCTTCTGACAATAAGGCAGCCATCAAAGTTGAATGCCGTTATATTTCCTAGTAAGCTTTTTTTCTTTTTTTGAATTCTTTGAGACTCAGAACATTTTACTAATTTGTAGGGTTAATAGCATCAATCTGTTTTATATAAACATTATATTTATATTTGTTTTAAATTGAGTAAATTTGTCACCCGATCCTTAGCTCTAGGTTTTTATTAGGATTTCGATTGTAATATTTTGATTCATTTATTTTGCTTCAGAGGTATAAATAATTTCTATCACCAGTGTAGATCAAAAGAGCACATGTTACTTTTCAGAGCTGTTTAAATAGACAAGCAAAACCAGGTTCAGAGTGCACAGAAGCCGCACACAAAACGAATTTCAGTGGATTGAATTCTATTGTCATTTAGTATAAATTGCAGATTTATTTGTTTTGTGTGGACTTCTGTGTGCTCTGCACTTCATTTTGTTCATCTGTCTCAACTAGAGATGCTTCGGCTCAGCTGCGGCTAGCTTTCGGCTCTAGGCCGCTATGACTAAAACGAAATTACCTCATATTTGAAGATTTTTAAATAAATATTTGAACAAAGCAGTCAGGAGCCAGAAACTGGCCGCGGCTGCTCGGGGCTTGGCCGAAGCAGCCCAAGTCTCAACAGCTCTGAAAAGTGAAGCATGATTGCATGTCCTAAACTGATTTTCAATTAGGCAGTGAGGGAGATTAAAATTATTCAGCACCCAGATTGGCACCATAGGAGATTAAAATCAAGGTGTATTAACTTATTTCAACGCTTCTAAATCTGATGAAATCATGCATTCAACCCAATAACCATCCCCGCTTAAAAAATTGGATGCATTCAAGCTTGCACTCGGCCAAATGCGGATCGGGATGGTCCGACTTCAACAAATTAAAAGATGTGCAACCTAAAGCTTGAAGGTTTAATTAGTCAAATATTTAAACTTGACAAATATTATAGAGATCGAGACACCAATCAGGGCACCAATACATCTGCCTAAACTAAATCAGACGCCAAGCACTTGATTCCAGCCGTTTGCATTTAAAGTCTTTATCAAGAGGCCAGTTAAAGCTTGGAACACCTCAGATCCATTAAGTTGCTTCAAGTTCTAAAACTTTACTGTTCATTACTCTATTTTTGCTGAACTTGGCTTTTCAGTTCTAACAGCATTCTGAGCTGCAACTGTTTTTAAAATCTTTTTATATTCCTTTTCTTTTTGAATTGAACATATCAAGGTAGACAATTTCATCTCTTTCTTTTACTTATTCAATCAGTGAGATTTGGCTTTATGGCTAGAGAATATAAAGTAGGTGATATAGTTTGGGCAAAGCTCAAAGGTTATCCTTGGTGGCCTGCTAGAGTAAGCTCCAGAGATGAGTTTTAATTTATTTTTAAGATTGAAGATGAGAACCATTTGGATCGGAAAGTGACTTCAAAGAAACCAAAAAACCCTAAACCAGTATGGCCCGTTTTCTTTTTTGGCTCTGAGGATTAGTAGTTTAAGTTTTTGAAGCTAAATCTAACATCTTTTCAGTGGTTGGTTTGGTAAAGACTGCCTACAGCCATTTTTAGAAGGGCTAGCAGAACATGGCTCCAGCGGAAAGAAAGGCAATAGTTTCTTAAAGGCCTTGCGTCAAGCCCAGGACCCCAAGCTTGTTCAAGAAAAGAAGAATGAGAAAGATCTCAGCGAAATCAAAACAGCTTTCTTTGATCAACCACAGAAATCCATCACTCCTAAAAAAAGTCAAGAAAGAGGAAGTTCAAGGATTCGTCCCCAATAAGAAAAAGCGTCTTTCAAGTTACGTTGCATCACCAGCCAAGCCTAGCTCAAATAAGCCTGCCAATGATTCCAGCTCCCAACTCGAGGCTGAAACTGTTCTTCCCCGATCAACTCGCAGTTCAGAAAAATGCGGCACGTGCTAGCCCTATAGCTGAGTCTTGTTCTCGGGGCCGGGAGTCCAATCTGAAATCTGCTTCTCCTGTACCTTCTACAGCCTCTCAGGAGAACGCTGATCTTGAAGGTATTTTATAACCTGAACTTCTATTAATCCTCAATAGCCCTCAAGAGTCTGCGCCAGGACATTCAAAAAGCAACTGTCAAAGAAGGATATGCTGTAAGCCAATTCGTTTTATATCTTACAAATCATTAGGACCATGAAATCATTGCTGAACGCCTGATCCAGCTTGAGGATACCCCAGTCACAGCCTCAACTATTATGGTGCGCCTTTTTTTAACACGTCTAATCTTCTGAAGCAATCAAAAATAGGAAAGCTGCTCCGTCATTTATTAACAAATCACATTCCCACCAATGACTATGACTTCAGAGCTCGATTCCGGTCCTTGTTTACACACTACAAGGTTGTTGTAGCTGAAGCACCTGAGGCAGCTAATTCTTCCCCAAATAACGGAGAGGCTCGGGGTAAGGCTAATTAGTGTACTGGTATGTCACGCCTCAGCTCGGCGTGTGCCATGCTGGCGATTTATTTCCATGACATTATTTATCTTTCCAAGAGCCAAATTCCTTCTGTTTATTATAACATGTTCTTTTTAGAATCTCAACACTCCTCGAGTGAGTCTAAGATACGGTCACAGCTTCCAGAGGCTCCTTCAAGTCCACAAAGCAGCACCGTTAAAGCAGAGTGCAAACAAAATGCCCCGGAGCAAACCCAATCACTTGCTCCAGTTGAGCCAAAGCCAGATGAAAACACTACCACTGAGGATTCTAAGCATGCTGAATCAAATGCTGCTGATAATTCAAAGCAAGATGAATCTCTCCCTGCTGAGCATGAAGATAACAAGATCCCCCCTTCTGCTGACCTTTCCTCTGAGGATAAGAATGAAGCTGTCTCTCCCAAGGAATCTTCTGCTTCTATTCACAACCCAACCGAAGTTCCTGTTGCCAATTCCCAAGCTCTCATCTGCACTGATTGAAATTTCAAATCAAAATAGTCTCAATATTTTTTTATTTTATTCTATATAAAATTATATTCTTTCTTCTAGATTATAGCATTCCAGTGTGGCATCCAGCAACCTGGTCACAGATGCCTAATATCTCTCTCATGCCTCTTTCTATACTTAAGTTTGGCAGTTGGAATTTGAGGCTAAGTAAGCAATCAAAGGTTGTACAACTTAATCTTGATTTAGATCTCTCAGCCATTTTGCGAGCATGGCTAAATTTAACCGTCTGTTATATTTACCTTGGTTTATCATCTACATATATATAAGATTTAGTTAAGTCATGTAGGTAAAAGCCAGCATTATAACAATTTTTTAAGGTTAGTCATAAGTTAAATGCCAAGGAGCAGATCCTGGTCAATAACTACACCATTAGTATCTAACATTCTATCACTTGGTATCTTTTCATTGAATCTTTTTGTTAAGGTATTTTATAAATCGCAAATTTTGAATATCTTTTATCAATTAAAATTAAAGTTCTAATTGGGTAAATACCCTTAATATCTTATAGCAGCTTTCCCCCTACTATAAGTAAAGCTTCCTTCAATTTGTACATTGATATACTAACTAACAGTCAATTAAGCCAGATTATCTGGTAGATAGGATATTGAAGTTAATTTTACCCCCAAAAATTATATTTTAGCGATTTAGTTGAGGTTTACTTTTTAATGCACAGATTCTCAACCCAGTTGCCTCATCAAATCTAGTCAGGAAACAGTGTACAGAGCAACAAATTTAGCTAGTATTTATCCTCTCAGTTTGGGTAAGTATATATTTTTAGAAAGTTCCTCACACTAACCTGTTATAAGTTGTGGTTACATATTTGACCTCTAATATTATATTCTGAACTGGTATATCTGAAATTACATATAATTTCAAAGTGTTCAATTTAAACTGAGCAGTCTAAATCTTTAAAAATATCAGAGTATCATAATTGCGGTAAAGGATCAAGTCTTAAGCTGAGTGTACACCAAAAGCTTGATAAGCTGCCAAACCATTAGGATGGTACTTGGTGGCTTGATTTTAATTAAAAGCATACAGTAGTTTTAAAAGCTATGGTGACAAATGAAAATAATTCAGATTTAAATGAAATGGACTCAGATTTAAATGAAATCATAAAATGAATTTATATTAATTTACAATAGATTTGGGTTCATTTTAATTTTGTTTAAATCTGAGTTCATTTCGCTTGTCGCCATAGCTTTTAAAACTACTGTATCTGATAAACCTTTGAAACTAAGTCATTCAAGCCAAAAGCATACTGTGACAATATCTTTGATTACTCCCTCTCAGGAAATCATTTCCCCAAGAAATTCCCTGATTAATGAACAATTAATGGCACTCCTATCAGATGACCATCTTATACAGGGGTCAAACATTTCAAATCCTATGAGAAACTACCTGGACAGGCCCCACGATGTACATGGATAGTATGTGGCTTCCTGTGATACTATTGCCGCAACATCTTCGATTACTCCCTCTTGGGGAATTAACGCCCCGAGTAAATCACCGAATGGTTCACCGTCCCACCAATAAACTGGTGGCACCTTTATCAGTCAACCATCTATGATGGGGATCACTCAATCCAGGTCCTAAATGGAACACAACTTGATCAAGCCTCGCGACACAAGAGGAACATTACTCAGACAAGCCCCATGACCTCCATGATGTACATGGATGGCATGTGGCTTGTCATGATACTATATATTATTCTATATTCATATTCAATAAAGTATCATTCTCTTCTTAAATCTTCCCCTTATTTTGTTTATTATACTTCCCAGAAGTATAAACTCGACAGTGGTAGCACAGGTAGGTTATCCATACCTACCCAACTCAAAGGAAAAATTCCTCCCAAGAAAAGAACTCAAACAATGGTACTCCCTAACAGCTGGACAAGATTAAGAAGTAGGACAAGACTTTCCTGCAGGCCTTGTCATCTACAATAATGTCCTTGTGCCTGTTGAACAATACAACACGCTCAAAGCCCGCAGATTGTTACCCACAACACCAACTGTAACAGCACCACAGCAGCCTGAGATACCCAATATTGTGTTCCAGCGCCTACGTACAGCTGAAATTGGCGCCTTTGTAGGACTACGCCGGGAAAATGCCTCCCTTTGGATCAACAGTACACAAAGCAAGTTCGAACAAGTGGACTACCCTCAAAGACTCTGGGTCAGCGAGATTGTCCTTTGCGTCACAGGAACTGCTTCACATTTTGTAACCAAATGGCTAGCCCAACACCCTGACCAGAAGGAGAATTGGGAAATGTTCAAGGCCGCATTCCTTGAAAAGTTCTCCATGAAGGACTCAGACGTGATGATCATGACCGAGCTTTGAACCTTCAAAATGACAGGAACTATTGAAGAGTACATTGCGGCATATGAAGGATTACACAACCGAGCACCCAACATCATCAACTTTGATGAACCTGGGCCGCGCCTAGACTTCTACAATGGCCTTCTCACACACATTAGACATCAGTTTGATATGACTTGCTGCAAGAACCTCAAGGATGTATTCCTAGAGGGAAAGCACGCAGCTCAGAGTGTTTGACAATCTACACGCCACCAACAAGCGCAAGGAAAACCCTGCGGCTAAGAGAGAACCTCACCCCAATAAGCAAAATAACCGAGCCAACAATACTCATCCTTGAACCGAGAATTGCTCTGCACAAGCCAACCAGGCCAGCACCAAAGATACCAATGAGGAGGAAAAAGCTCAGGGGAGTGCTTAGGCAAGCCGCCCTCTCCCAATTCAAAAGACTTGTACAGAGAACAGGACACAGATTCAATCACCATGATCCAAGTACCCTCCAGCAATCCTCTACTGTTTGCCGCCCAAACTGGAAATAAACTCCTCACTTATCCTTTCTGCTTTCACAGATATTAGGGCACAGCACTATTTGACACTGGAGCAGATTGATCTCTCATCAACAAGAGCTTTGCAGACCTCATGAAGTTACCTACCACTCAAAGTAGCATCAAGAGGGTCATCATGGCAGACAACCAAAGCACACCAGTTACCCATGAGGCAAAACCTTTCCATGCCCAAATTGGAGATGTACAAACAACAATTAGCGGCCCTATCATATCAATCTCCAAATATGATGTTATACTTGGCCTGGACTGGATGAGAAAGACCAACCCCCATATTGACTGGGATAGCGCCACCTTCACCATACAGCAAGGAGAAGTCCACCATCACATATACCCAACACATCTTGACACTCTCAGGAGGGACCACATATTTGTAAAAATCATGGAAACGGAGAAGAAACTGACCCCAGCAAAATCAATTGGAGCACCTGTACGTATGAGGTCATCCACTTCAAAAACACAGAAACTCAGCATAAACAGAACCCAATTAGAGACCAGCTAGTCAATGAATTTCTCTCTGTATTCCAAGAAACACTACCCGGGTTGCCCCCTGATTGGGGTATACAACACAAGATTGACCTAAAAGATACCATGCCTAAAGCACGACCCATCTACTGCCTCACACCACAAGAAGACAACACCCTAAAAGCTTACCTTTACAAAGCACTCAATAAAGGCCTCATTTAACCTTCAAAATCACCTATTGGTACTGTTATCTTCTTTTTAGCAAAGAAAGACAGAGGACTCTGCCTAGTCACCAACTACAGAGCGCTCAATGAGGTCACAATTAAGAACAGGTATCCCCTGTCTCTCATTGATGACCTTTTTGATGCCCTGGGGGGGGGTCCCAAATCTTCACAGAAATTGATTTGACAGCAGGTTACCACCAAATTTGCGTGAAACCTGAAGACATTCTGAAGACCGCATTTTGAACTAAATACAGATCCTTTGAATGTGTTGTTCTCAATTTTGGCATGACTAACTCTCCCAGTACCTTTATAATCTTCATGAATGAAGTATTCAAGGAACACATTGGAAAAAGAGCAATCATCTACCTGGACAACATCATCATTTATAGTCCCAACCTGTAACAACACTGGGAAGATGTCCGCTCAGTTCTCCGTACCCTGGAAGAAAACCAACTGATTGCCAAGTGTCAAGATAAACTTTTGGGTGCAATCAGGCTCAAAGAAAAAAATAAAAAATTGCAGCAGTTCCCCCTGATTGGGGAAACTGCCACAAAACACCTGGCCAAAGAATCAGAAATTTAAAAATTGAATTTTGGAAAAAACAGGTTTTATACCCCGGCTGCCAGCTGCCTGCAGGCCGCATGCCAAGACTGGTGGCTTGCCCGCACCCGCCGCCAGCCCCTGTCTGCCTTCTCCCGCCAGCCAGTCCCCCAGCCAGCCAGCAGGGGACAGTGCACCCCCATGGCGGGACTGTCCACCCCTGTCAAATGAGGAAATTGCCCAATCAGGAACCCCCAAAAGGCAATTTCCCCAAACCCAAAAATGGGGGGAACTGCTGCCCAAATTTGGAACCTACCAAATTTGGAGGGGGTTGACAAGCAGCCCAGCATTACAATTAATGCATCAACTACAGAAGTTGAAAGTGATTGTATGAAAGTACCTGAAGAAGCTCCAAAGTCATGCAATGCCAAGATTAACAATTCATTGCCTGCCAATCCATTCCCATCTCAATCCCAAAAGGGAATTCCAGACAACACCAAGTGTTTGGGGTTCCCTGTCCAATGTTTTGCACTATTCATGCCCCACAAGGATGATAGTATATAATAAAGCCAAATCACTTGATGATAGTTTGTGCTATCATTGAGTGAAATTACCCCTCAATAGTATCACATAAATCAATCAAAACTTTACCCTAAAAGAATTTAAAAGACATTAAGCTTTGTCTGCCCTTCCCCAGGACCAGAAGATGAACCATATTATCTTCTCAGCTGTCCTCACAGCATGCCTTGGGATTGGGGACCACCAATATAGTCAACCGCATGGGCCATTCAACAAACCACCTGGAAAGTATTACTATGAGGAGCCGGCGCAGCTCAACTCCTCCAAGCAGCACTCCTGGCCCACACTGGTATTGCCCCACTCCACCCAGTCTGTAGCCATATAAACCTGTATATACTACTTACTCGCGTATTTTTTCAGTAATTTTGGACGCTATAACGTGCACGCCAAAGTCTTTCAATTGATAAGGACGGTCTATCCAATTGTGACAGTGCTCACAGGCTTCCAAGTTGCCAACTTGGTCCCTTATTTTGCTAGAATAGTTCCCCATTTGTTGGGTCTTTACACCAAGCCGTCCAAATGTGAATTCTTCTTAACTGAACTTTCATTCCTCAGCCATATCATCAGCAAGGATGGTATTAAAGCAGATCCAGATAAGATACATGCTATAACAGAGATACCAGCCCCAAGAAACAAGAGCAAACTCTGCAATTTCCTTGGAATGATAGCCTATGTATGCAGGTTCATCCCTGAATGGGGCGCCCTAACAGCTCCCTTTTCAGCCATCACCGGGAAAACAACCAAACTTGTCTGGACACCCTTACAAGATCAACATTTCTGCCAACTGAAGGAACACGTGGTTACGGCCCCCATCCTACAATACCTGAACTGTGAGGGTATCTATGAGCTAGAAACCAACACCTCCGACTATGCCATAGGAGAAGTCCTCCGTATCCAAATGGCCCAAAAGGACTTTCTTTCCGTGGCATATGAATTAAGGAAACTATTGGACAACAAACAAAGATACCCCATACACAACAAGGAATTGGTGGCCATCATACACTGCCTCATGAAATGGCAATGCTACCTGGAAGGAGCCCAGATGTTCAAGGTACTCACTAACCACAAGTTGTTGATATTCTTCAAAACACAACAACACCTATCAAGAATACAGGATGGATGAATGAGTCTCATACAGAGATACCCCATGCAAATTGAATACAAGACAGGCAAGGAGATGCTTACTGCAGACGCCCTATCAAGGCTATACAATAAAAACATCCTTTGCACTGATGGCAACCCCAACTGGCACATGTTAATCATGGGAATCTCCAGGAAGGGTTCCCATCTGGTACACCAATGGAAATACAAGAAAAAGTCTTCAAGTACAAACATCTGTTCAAAAATGTATATGGTACCCTTCACCAAATACTTCCAAATGGTGACACTGTACCCTACGTCCCATCAACAAAAAAGATTAAAACAATCCTCTGATATCACAGAGACTTGGGACACACCGTAACAGAAACTTGCATGAATACCCCAAGACACGCTACTGGTGGCTCAACATGCTAGATAACATCAGAGAAGTACTGGAGCAATGCAAAGTCTGTGAAAAGTACGCCTGAACCAAAGCACCACCCAAGTCAGTAGTACCTGTATCCATCACACACCCTTCAAGGTATGGTTGTTGGATATTGTGGGACCTATGCCCGGTGAAAACAAAGACAAGAAGTACATCATAACAGCTATTGACTAAGAAACCAGATGGCCTGTAGTGCAATCCACAAAAGAGCACAAGGGCAACAACATGAGACAATTCATTGGCAAAGAGATCATAGCAAAGTTTGGGAAACCTGACCTCCTGATCACAGATGGAGGCACTGAACTTAAAGCTATTGACACCAATATCCACCTCACCAAGAACGGAATAAAACACGTCACAGCCAGCCCATGTCACCCACAAGCAAATGGACACGTAGAACAACTAAATGGCTCTCTAGTGGAAGCCCTCAATAAGTTATCTGCCAACAATCCAAAAGCCTGGGTTGATATGCTACCAACTGCTCTTATGGTCTGCATAACACAAGTCAACCACAATACGGGCAAAAGCCCTTATGAGCTTGTCTATGATCAGAAATCCGCACTTGTCAGTACAACCACAGATCCGCAACTGCCACTTCCAAAGAAGATACCAGGCGGTAATGACCCAAAAGTACTACACGCTAGAAAAGACCAAGAAAAGATGGAACACCAAAGAGTCCAGCAGGAAGAAATACCATTACAACAAGAAAGGTTCCAAGTCAGAGACAAGATCTGGGTTGTCCATCACAACCAACACAAACTAGACCCAGGACTACACAGATCAGGCATTGTCATGGAAGTTAAGCCCAACAATACCTACATGATTAAAGGAATTGGAGCGCAAACCAAACTAAAACTTATACACCACAACCAACTCTGCTTGTGTAAAGCAAGAACAGCCCAACAAAATTCAAGGCTCCCTGTGCCCAACACCAAACTGGATCAATATCAAGCCTGCATACCAGATACTCTCAAGAAAATTCCCAAGGCTCTGCCTTCCAGCACCCCAGGGGAAGAGGTCACAATATCTTCAATTACTCCCTCTTGGGGAATTAACACCCCAAGTAAATCACCAAAAGGCTCACCAAATGGTTCACCGTCCCACCAATAAACTGGTGGCACCTTTATAAGTCAACCACCTATGATGGGGATCACTCAATCCAGGTCCTAAATGGAGCACAACTTGATCAAGCCTCGTGACACAAGAGGAACATTACTCAGATAAGCCCCACGACCTCCATGATGTACATGGACAACATGTGGCTTGTCATGATACTATATATTATTCTATATTCATATTCAATAAAGTATCATTATCTTCTTAAATATTCCCCTTATTTTGTTTATTATACTTCCAAGAAGTATAAACTTGACACTATATATCACTCTATCTTCATATCAAATAAAGTAGCATTCCCTTCTAATTTCCCCCTTTATTTTGTTTCATATATTTCCAAGAAGTATATACCTGATAATACTTTCTTTACTAGTATAGGAAAAGCTAATTGAAATTTGAGCTGGAATATTGTTGTTGTAAATCCCACTATTAATGCTATTTCAATATAGCCTACAAATTGCAATACTTGCTATGACCTGGTTGTATTTGCTTTCAATTTCAAAAGTTACTCCCTTTCCTTAAATGGGTCAACAATAATATCTACCCATTCTGGAATGTGCTACCTGAGTTATTCTGATCCTGGTAAAAGTTCAGCCCAGTCAGCCACATTGTCTACCTATTGAACAATCTCTGCCCTCATTCTACCATTTAAGTAGAATCTCTTCTCTAAATAAAACCAAGTTTATCCACATTTGTGTTAGCTTTCATACCATTCAAGCTTATTCCTTTTCTTTTACCAAAAGGAAACCTCTCTTTATTTGTTACAGAAAACTAAGTTATTTGTAATGTCACTTCCCCCTTTAGCCTTGGATATGACAATCTTCCCACGTCACACCAAAAAATCTCCTCAGAAGCCAGCTAAGCCCCTTAACTCTCTTGAAGATTTAGCCCACATGGTTGATAAAGATTTGTGTTGGTATACCCTTCTCAGGCGGAAAATGTTGATGTTTGGAACTCTGTTCATACTTGGGAGGAATCCCTGATTAATTTGGACTATTTTTTGGCTTGGGCTTGACCGCACTTAAAACTAATTAAGTCTAAGCAATCAGGTCGCGCTGCTGATAAATCATTAAATTTCCACCCAACTGGATTCAATGGTGAGCTGCACCATTCATTTGATACCAGCCAATCAGAGTTGGAGTCAGAAATCACTTTAAACCCCTCCAGCTTGCTGGAGCTGCCTGGCAAAATTTCTCTTGCAGTCAATCAAACCCGCGCCCCTGGGTCAGGTGACCTTGAATTTTGAATCCCACTCAAAAAGCAAGACAGGGGACTTTTGATCCCCTGCTTGCTCATTCTTACAATTAAAGTTAGAACCTTCACAGTTTCAGGATTTTGGTTTCTTTGGGGTCCCTTTTTGTTGGTCTCTTTGATTTTCTAAAGTGTTAGTAATGGATTACTCTTTCTTTACCTTCTTCTTTTGCTCCTGGGCCTTATGGCGTCCTTTCAAAGTCCCCATATATGTTGCTAATATACAGGTTAAGGCTTGCCACTTACTCTTTAAAAGAAACCAAATTGAATTTAAAATTGGTGACTTAAACAATATAATTACCCATTTTAAGTTTGACCTAATTCTTCTTTTGCTTTTGCCTCAGTTGCTGTCTCCTATACACTCTGAAGCTTTTGAACACACTTTCAAAGTCCCCATATACGTTGTCTATATATATATTAAGTCTTGTTGCTTTTGCTTTAAAAGAAACCAACTTGAACTTAAGATTAGTGATTTAAACAATATAATTATCTATTTTAAGTTTGACCTCATTCTTCTTTTGCTTTGTCACAGTTGCTGTCTCCTATACACTTTAAAGTTTTAAACACACTTTCAAAGTCCCTGTATCCCACAGTTACCGTTCTTAATTCCTCTTAGCCCTTTTTGAACTTTCTTGCTTGCCCTTTTCTTCCCTTGGTTGCTTCTGGAAACCCCAAGCTAAAGAAACAAACTGCTTTTTGCTGGGATCTGTTTTAGACCCAAGAAAAATGTTGGTGCCCTTTGTTAAGTTTGCTGCTTTCACCCTGGCACCTGCCTTGAGAATGATATGGTACACCTCCCAATATCTTTAGGGTCTATTTCCCATTCACTTCACCATGTTGGTGCCAACCCTGATCAGTTCATGCACATGTTTGAGGATATCCCCAGACAGGCCCAAGATATCCTTGCTACTAGTGAGAACGTTGTGAGAAGTCTTACCTTCAATGAACTTGAGTTCCCTGCCCTCAAACCAGTCTTCTCAACGCCCCCAGGTTTGGTCTGCCCGATGTCCCTTCCCTCCTGGACCAATTGTCTTGTTCCAAGAGGAAGGTTTGGGTACTGTGGGTCTCCTGTCCACCAGTCCCCAAAGTGTGTCCTGGGTCATAGCCAGGGACTGGCTGGAAGGGGTTGTCATTCTCTAGTAAGGGAAAATGTATCTCATAAAAATGCATATGGGTCAAAATGGGCTTTTATTCACTCTCAGAAGGAAAATCCCCTTAGAAACCTTCTGGTATATGGCCTAGGGAGTCAAGGAAACAATATGGGTTTGCCAATACTTGGAG
>QTSX02005229.1:0-105680 GCA_014839935.2 Entomophthora muscae | reverse complement strand
AAACCCGTAAATTCCAGCCAGGACCAGGGTGTCCTGGATAACGTTGTCCGCCAAGTTGTATCCCGGGGGACCTTCTTCCCATCCAGGGAGAGCCTGGCCTTGTCAATCCTGAGAAGGAACCTGTCCAGGTCCTCAATGTTGGTGCCCATCCCAAGGAAAAGAGGAACCCAGGTAAACCATGAGATGAAGCCTTTGCCCAGCAAAGGCCTCTGTAAAATCACAGAGTTTATTGAACATGGCGCTAATCATCTTATTGTGCTTTGTTTTTGAAAAGGTAAGCTCCATGGCCTGAAAGAGCACCGTCTCATCAGCACTTCAGGCCAGCCTGAATTCTACCAGGTGAATTTTGTCTTCTTTACAGCTATTGCGTCTACAACAGTTTATTTACCTACTGTGCACCCAAAGTTCTCTAGTAGGTAAGAGAGTGTATGCCCCAGTGGGAAACAAAAGTATGCAGCCACATGGCCCCAGCTCATCTATAGTATATTTTTGAATGAGAGAGTCTCCAGAATGTACCAAAAAGCTCAATGAAGGTTACACAATAAACTCCACTGAGGGCCACCAGGTCAAGGTGGATCAATTAGGCATCCTTGTAGGCAGTAACTACCCACTCAGATTCCCCCTTGAGTGGGTTAGACAGTCTAATACCTCCCTAGGCATCAGTAAGGAACTGTATATTCTGTCTTAAGGCTTGCACACAATAGGAGGAGATAAATCCAGCTGCCTTGTCACATGAGTGGTGTGGTTGGCATAGAACGTGGCAGGGACAAAGGGGCCAGGACCTGGCGTATTACACCATCAATTATTTCTAAAAAAAAAGGGTAGGGTATAAGAATCTTTGTTATTTTTTATTTTTAGATAGCCTTCTTTGGTGTCCTCCTTACTGGCAGCTTCTGCAGGCTTAGCTATCCTTGGCATAGCCAGTTGCATGAGAATTTGATATCCTCCATTCTGGCGCGCTTGGCAGGTTTGTGTGCATACATCTCAGGGTCATTGACCCAGACATACAGCACAGAGAGGAAAGGCATATTGAAATGTAAGCCCTCTACAACTTTCTTCTGGACATGAAAAAGACAAGAAATGGTCTTCTCAGGGGTGTTGAGCATCTTGGTCATAAGCGCCCTTGTGGACACCTTGTTGATTTTGTTGCTTGTTAAGACTGCTGATTTCAAAATTTTGCTTTGATGTTGAAATCAATCTCCTTGATCTTTGCAACTGCATGATCAAGGTCCTTCAAACGCTCCTCCAAGTATTTCATATGCTTTTTTACTAACCTTTGAATATTTTTTATGGCTTTCACCCCAGTAAAATTTGTGTTGTTCTGATACTATTGCCTCTTTGTTTATCCCTGTTTGTTTTCACATTACTCCAATATCCCATTTTTTCCCTATTGTTTATATGTTTTATGCTCATCTCAATGTGTGTTGTTTGCTTTGTGTTTGCATTGTTTCCTTAATTGCCATATTATTTTTGGCGCTTTGCACTGCCCCTTGTGAAAATATTAACAACAATTTGGTGATCAGCTAAATTTAAATTAGAAAATTATAAGTTTATTGTGTTTGGGAAAGTGGTTGTTGATCTGAATTCAAAACCTTAATGATAAACTTTAGGCTAATCAGGAGCCAAGTGATAAATTGATTGTTGTGACATAAATAGACATTCAATAATTCTTTGATGCATGTGTGCTAATTAATCTGATTGGCTGGATGTTTTTCCATTGAGTGCTATTGCTGCTGTGGCAAGTTGTTGGTGGACTAGTGCTAACCCAGCAGCTGATTGGGCACTAGTCCAACAACAACACACCACAGTAAAAATGGCACACAATGGGAAAAAAATCCAGCTAATCAGATTAATTAGCACACATGCATCAAAGAATTATTGAATGTCTATTTATGTCACAACAATCAATTTATCACTTGGCTCCTGATTGGCCTAAAGTTTATCATTAAGGTTTTGAATTCAGATCAACAACCACTTTCCCAAACATAATAAACTTATAATTTTCTAATTTAAATTCAGCTGATCATCAAATTGTTGTTATTATTTTCACAAGTGTCTGTGTAAAGAGCTAAAAATAACTGTGTTCTGGATCTAGATACACGGCATAGTAAACATACAGTTTTAAAGAAATAAGCTGAACATAAATAATAAAACCAACTATAAACAAAGAGAAAATAAACAATTGAAATTCAAGATAAAGATAAAGATAATATAAAAAGAAAATGTTTGGCAACAAGGAGCTTATGTGGGAGGGGAAGAGTGATGCCTATTAGGCAGAATAGCACAGGAAGGAAGGAGTTGAGGTGGTGATGGCCTAGGAGGCCTGGGATTGGGTTGGAGGGGCTAGCAGGTGGGAGGTGGCGTGTGTTGAACTAATCAGATTTATTGGGATGGCTGTCATATAACCCTGTTTAAATTACTCATCTATAATTAGCTGGATTGGTTGGTAGACAGCTGTGACACAGGGTGGGAGGCGCTTGTTCTTACATGATTGGTGTTCCTATGTTCACATGGAAGACAATTTGGGCAAACAAGTCAGCCACTATCTGTCAACCAAAGAGAGACTTGTGGCCCAGGACTCTGAGATTAAGGTCTTTGAATGCCTGGAGGCGGTGCTGCCAGACTGTGACTCCAATATTGAAGAACACTGCATCAGCCAGATGTATATCTGCATGGCCAGCAGAGTACATTGAGGCCTGGTGCTAATATTCCCTGGATTGATTTGAGGGCGGTGGAGATATCCTCCATCTGGCGGCTCAAGAAAATCTAATAGGATGAATTCAATCTAGCCCAAGAGTCCAGAAATTCACCAAGGATATGGTTATACACATAGCCATTGGTGTAATCAGAATTTTTCTAATAACAGACAAAACCTTTGGCTGAAACAGCCAGAAACACACCAATAAACACCCCCTTCTTGACCTTCTTTCTCCTTTTTTGGGTAGGAGCTTTTCCTTGCTCATCAAACTTGTCAAAGGCAATTGATAATTTTTGGTAGGAGCTTAACATGACTTCATCTGAAAAAATTGTCAGGCATTGGACCAGAGTGGACTCAATGGCATAATCATATGGGGAATTCTTGCTGCCTTACCATTGGTCCCTGTTGCAGTTGGTCAGTACACAGACCAAAGCCACTTTCCAATGCATCCAAAGCTTCACCATGTGCTCAAAAACCCAAATGTCATGGTGCGCAAGTTGTTTCCAGACTTGGGACAAGGGAAGCTTGGGGTCCCACTGCAGGAGTTTGAGCAAGATTGGGTATGCCTCGCTGATATGAGACTCTTGGGCCTTCTTGGCTATCCCAATCAGGTTCCTCTTTTTCATGATGTTGTTAAATTCCTGCATGATGGTAGCTTGGGTAAACTTCAATTGACTGGCAATCTGTTCCTAGGTCAGGCCACATTTTTTGAGTCCCACAATTTCTTGAAGAATTTGGGCAGTGATTATTCTGTGTTTGGAATGCTGGGCTGCAAGAGCTGAAGCCTTATTGGCTGTGGGAGGCAGGCTAGCTGGTGGCAGGCAGTTTTTCCAAACCAGGATTACCATTCTGATTGACTGATTGGTTGTCAGCTTGTGCAGGGGTGGGTATGAGAGCAGGGGCAGAGCAGACACTAAGTGACTCTTAAACAAGTCAAAGCCACAGGGATCTGGGGTCAAGTAAAGGTCAGCTTCCTTGTTACCCACATCAAAGGCATGGGTATAAACAGGTGCTTCCACATTCTGAGTTTCACTTTCACGGAAGCTTCCTTGGCTGCTGCTGGCTTAGTTGCTGGTGTTGTCAAAAATGTTGCTAGTAAAAACCATTGTAAAAAACATAGGATAAAAGCACTAAAAGTAGAAGTTTAAAATTTTATGATTTTTTTTGCATCACCATTCCATATTTGGAAGGTTCTCAAAACAATCATACACAAATAAAGATCCATGAAAATGAATAAAATGCCTCTGTTCCTAAATTGGATTGCTGTTGATTGGCTGTAAACTGTTATACTTCTATTTTAGGCTGCCCATACTACACATCTTATGTGACTTCATTTTGTTTTGTGTTTGTGAAATCTCACTTCTAGATTGCCCTAATTTTGTTTCACTTTAGTCCTTTTGTTGGGGCCTCATATAATCCTTATTTGGTTTTTTATATTCTGGAACAGTATCTATCTATTTTGCTTGATGGGTCTGTTCATTTTGTTTGTGGTTTGAACTACGCCGCTTGATGTTTGATATAATTTTATATAATTTGTTAGTGAAATTTTTTGTTATTTGAAATTTTGTCTGTTATCCAAAAATATTTAAATTATTTGTTTCCTAAATCTTGCCTGACTTGGGTTTGCTTAAATCTAAAATCATTTTGTTTAAATGTGAAGTATTTTTAGTTGTTGCCATAGCTTTTAAAACTACTGTACTTCAATATTATTTCTTTAATTTTATCATTTTTTACTTTTCTTTATTCTTTGTCACTATTATACACATCTTTTAGAGTATAGGTAACAGATAAATAAATGAAAATTACTGTTTTGGGTATTCTTTGACTTTTGGGCTTTACACAGCCTTGTTGCTACTAATTGACCCATTTTTTGAAGATTTGAAATTCTAAGCTTTTACAGCTAGATTTTTTTTATTTTTCATATTGGTTTTATTTTTTTTGATGCTCAAAAAACTAAATTTTTAAAAAGCAGTTTTATAGCTGTGATGCGTAAATTAGAATGTCATATTTACTAGTATTTTTAAGATAGCAATTTTTGAGATGGCGTAAATCAAGACAAATATTATGAGCTGCCATTTTTTAAATTGTAGATCCTACCTAGAAGTGATGTTCTTGGATGTTTGTATCAAGGAGTATAGGCATCTTTAGACCATGTGGGGTGATAATAAAGCTGGTTCTCTCTAGGATAGATGTGCTGAGTTAGCATGGAATTCATGATAACAACTGGGGTGATCATACATTTGAGTTACTTTACCAGGGAATGGGATAATTTTTCTCTTTACATGCCTTAAGGGTATCTTTAAAGAGGTCTTAAGACTGTTGTACAAGCATAGATATCTCAGAACTATCATTAGGGTGAGATTCCATTAATAAAGGTGCAGACTTCAATAACTTAGAAGATATCTAGGAAGTAAAGTTTGTTAATCTGAGCCTGAAAACTCAATATAACTACTTGGGTGAGTGAAAACAGTTGCAAGACATGAAAATTGTCTGTTGCTGATGGCCTAAAGTGTAGGTCACTTATGGGGATCAAGTCTAAGTTGATTCACTTGTAGAGACTTATTGCCTGAGTCTGAGGTGTTGACTGATGGAGACTAGTGGAAAAGAGGAGAGATAATTGTGGTGAGCAGCAACCATAAGGATCAGAAAAAGTAGTTAAAGGCTACCAGAAGATGTTGAAAACAGAAAAGAATGAGAAAATAAAGAACATAAAAGAAAGAGAAATAAGAAACAGAAAAGGATTTAAAGTATAAAATAATTAGAAATAATTAAGTGGATTAAGAGAAATAAAAAATAATAAAGAGAAAAAAAATGGAGATAATATAAAGAGTTGAATAAATAAGAAAATAGAAAGAATCTATAAAGAATTTATTAAAGAAATGATTCTGTAAAAAGAAAGGGAAACAGTTGGAATGGCACAGGGAAACTCTGAGGACAAAGGCTGGGATTTTGCCAGGGCATCAAGAAGGGTGTAAAGCAAGAGACAGACAGGTTCAGGTTTTGCTGAGGGGGAATAACACAGGAAAACACAGAGACACACTGAAGAAATCAAAGTGTAAGAATTCATTCAGTAACACATAGGTGAAAATGCTAGAATTGACCCAGCAAAACGTGGCAGGGATTACAGGGGAACCATTCAAAATATGGAGCCAAGGTTTTTCCAGAGCAAGAGGACAACAGGTTTGAACCAGGGTCAGGAGTGGGTCATCCAGAGAAATGTTTTGGAAAAAAGATTAATCTGGATGCCTGATTGGCTGAAGGTCAAATCCTGTTTGATCAATGTTATACATTGCTTAAACTGAAGGGGAAAAGCCTAAAAATAAGGGATGGACAGGGAACAATCTTTTCTGATTGGCTAGGACAAGTAATTAAGTAAGTTTAATTTATTATAGATCAAGAAAACAAGATAGTTTAAGCTTTGAAAATCAGGAAGTCAGAAAGAAAAACATATGAAACAAGGAGCTATTTAAAAGGAAACAGCCTGAAACAAGGGGGACATAGTGGATCTCAAAAGCCATAAGCCAGAACAAGAGCCTAAGACATAGGAGCAGGAGCTCAGTACCACCAGGAAGGAGTACAAGGCTAGGTTGTCACAGCCCATACCAGAGTCTGGCTGAGTTCTCACAGGGGAAGTGGGCCGGGCCTGAAAGGCCATGTACACAGTAGGCGCAATTTTGACCTTGTAGTTGAAAGCAGTAGCTAAGTGCGCCAACTCCAAGTATGGGACACAACCTGGTTGGCCAGCACCAATACTGTGATATAGACAAACCCCAACTTACTGAAATCCTGAGCAGAAGCTGTGTTGGGTGGAGGGGGAGTAGTAGGAATCCCCTTCATAGCAGGCGGGATGATCTCTTTAGCATGACCAGGAGGGAGATCCAGATGATGGGGTTGAAAATACTCCAAGTCAAGAGTGTGGAGTGGATTGACCAAAGTGGTGAGAGCTGAACCAGCAGGGAATAGATAGGTGTGATTATAGTGTGTAGTAGATTCACAAATAGATGCAAACAGACTAATTATATTAGAGAAAAAATAGATAATTCCTGCAAGAAAATAATGGGTCCTGGACATATAAATTGTTTATTTCAAGATCTCAACAGTGAGGAGGGCTTTTCCTCCTCACTACTTATACTTGCTGGTAATTTTGTGATCTTTTGTGCCACTAGAGATCTGATGGCATCATTTTCAGTTAAAAATTACAATTTTGACCGGAATTTGTGTACTTGGGCCTAAGAGATGGATGGTCATTGGTTGGTATAACAGGAACCTTGCTTGGGCTGCAGCAAGCCAAGGTGCCACTTCTATTTATAGAACCTGTGAGCAATTGAGCGCCCAATTGCGCAATCAAACAATTGTGCTCCTGATGTATAATTTTCCAATAATTAAGAGGGCTAAATTTGTTAATGGAATCAAAGCTAGGGATTTGAGGCTTGTGTGCCTCTCAAATCCCAGGCCATTTTTTAATTGAAAGGGGGGTTTCTTGCTCTGGGAGAAAATTGGTAAAGGTTTCCAGTCTGTGGATTGTTTGGCCTCTAAGAAAGCCAGATGGTTATCCAGGGCATTATGGGCCCTGACACAGGAGCAGAGCAGCACAAAGTTAAGAGAAAGGAGTCTAAGGCATAAGACAAGGAGCCCAAGACTTGGCAACCCAAATTTATTCCTCTAAAACAGGCTCCAGTCCAGAAGGTTTACAAGGGGATCTTCCTTCTGATGCAAATAAAAGCCAATCTCAACCCCTACTCTACCTTCTTGTGACATAGAACTTGCCTAGTGATAATGGTTGTAAAGCTGGTTAAAGGGATCAGAAGATGCAGAGCTTTAGTCTTTCTACTCATAGAAAATACTTGGCTGGGAAATAAGCCACCTGGTGCCCATAACCTTGAGATCCAGGATACTTTTGTACTAAAGATTATCATTTGAAATGGCCCCCTAGATGATGAAACTAATTTGGTAGCACATGCATTGCTGTGGAATACGTTTTTCCCTAGTTACCAATTGCCACTGATGTTTAGGGGGCATGATGAGTCCTTTTTGAAGTGCTTAGATAATTCACTCTTATCTATTCCATAGAACAAGTATCTCTGAGGATGACAGCCCTGGCCTAGTCAGTCTCTGGCTTTTACCCTGGACATATCTTAGTGACCTCCTAGGAGCAGGAGTGCCACAAGAATGCTAGTAGGAATGATTTTAGAGGAGCTTGCAGGACTTGAAGCTAGGTAAAAGGCTCTGTAAGTAGAAAACTGTCTCTTGAATATTACCACCCCACCCCAGTTAATCCCTGGATTTGGCCCAGGATACCCTATTGCCACCTCCCAGGGGCAGGAGCTCCACAGGGCTTTGTATTTCAATAGAAGGTTTCACTTTTTAGGGTCTGCTTTGATACCACCATTAGAGGCAGTGTATTCAAGGGACAAGAGATAATGTTGCATAAAAAAATACTTAGCAGATCTGGAATATAGTTTGTGTTGGGGGTGGTTGAGTGTCTTGCATAAATATGGGAGCTTTCCCTATTTGTTATTTTAAAGCATAATCACATTTTCTAGGTAGTGTACAATGGTTCATAGTCTTTCAAGGGATCAGTTCATCATAGTTTCTGATGTAGCAGACCAGTCAGTCATTCCAAAGATCATGGCTGTGCATTCAAAAGGCCAGTAGCGGGTTCTGGATCCAGTCTTGGGAACTTCCTGTTATCTTACTCAACATATTTGAGTCCAGACATGAGGGTAATTTTTGGAGAAGGTTTGTGAACTTTTGAGGTGTACAGACAGATCCTCAATTATAGGTAGCAGGTACCAGACCTTACCTGTGCTTGGGTTGAGATCCAATAGTCTGTAGCTGGACACAGCTCAACACCTTTCTTCTTAATGTAGAGAGCTTCTTCACCCCAGGGCATGCCTGATGAACCAATGAAGCCCTTAGCAAGTCTAATGCCAACTTAATCTTCTAGAGGATTGGTTTTCATTGGAAGGGTCTGTAAAGAGGTGCAATCAAAGTATGGCTTTGCAAAAATTCATCCCATACCTGGCATTGCATTTTTATAGAGTTTATTTACAGTGATTCCTTGAACATGTTCCTGTACTATTCAGGGAGATATGTGAGGTCAGTTAGTTGTGGTTCACCTGTGAGAGAAATTTGGCTCCAGAACCATTGTATTATAGAATATTGAAGGTAGCTCCTTTGGTTAGTTTCTCTGATCTATCTGGGTGGACTTCTTGGTTAAAAGCAGTATCTCTGAGGATGATCTTTTTGAGATTTTTTGGGCTAAGAAATTGATACCAGTGCAGTTAATTGATACCCTTTGACTTTTCAGCTAAGTCAGGGTTTAACTCTAGAGCCAGCTCATATCAGTGAGAATATATTGATTCATATTGGGATAAACTCCCTTAATACTGTTAAAATATACCTTTTAAACCAACTTTTAGTAGCTTAGATTTTCTTTTCCAGTAGAGTCATGCTACTAACTGCCATTTGGGTGGGTTTAAATTTAGGGTTGACTATATGCATTCTGCCCTAACTAGAATCTGTTTCTCCCATGGTGGGTTGAGCACCATTGCCAAACAAGATTTGTGGTTATGAGGGGTTCAAGAAAATTTATATCTAAAAAATGCAAAATAATCCTTTAGTCTTAAGCTCATGAATGATGTGGGATATTAATGTATGGGATGTGTAAAGCAACATCAGTATCAGAAAAGGGTTGCTTCTTGCCAGGTTGATGGAAGATGAGCACTTGGGCATTCTATCTCCTCTTTCCCTGCTTTTTTATCCCAAGCTCTTTGATGTCAGAGAATTTGGGTTCTGGGTCATATCAAGTGGTAGTATTACCATGATTAACCTCTACATTGCCCACCTTATTGGGACAGAAACTGTCATTGTTATTTTTTATCCCTGTGACGCCTTTTGCTATTGCTGTCTACACTGTTAGATCTATTTGAGTCATTGAATCTTCTTCTATTATTGGTCTTACCCTTATTGTTGTTATTTCTCTTGTTGTGGCTGCCCATGCTTGCTGTATATTTAATTTGGTGCCATTTTCAGCAAATTTTTCTTCAGCAATGGGTTCTGGCATGGGGTGTTTGCCTTAGGGAAAAGGAGTCCAGAAGTTGAAGGCTGCATGTGGTTGATAAAGGAATCAGGGGTGTAAAAATTGTCAGCCTGTGTGGGATTTTGGATGTTACATCTGATCTCTTCAAATCCATTTGTGTAGGCAGCAATGGTTAATTTTTGAGGGAGGTTGCTCAGTTGTATTTCATAGCCTGAAGAGGTTCAGTGGTGCGTAAAAGTTTGACAATATCTGCCCTAAATTTATCCCAGTTGCTGAGTTGAGTTTCATCTTGAGACCTCAACTGGATAACAAACTGATATGTAAAGGCTTCAAACAACACTTGCTGGCTTCCTGGATCCAATATTGTGTAGATTTGACTAGTTCAAACTTTGAATGAAGTGTGATTTATCCAGGTTAGAAAATTATCTTGGCTGTTACCAAATAATTTTCTATGCCAACTTATTTATCAGAAGCAAGTTCACATGTTAGGGGTGCAGCGGTAGGGTTCAGGATATAATTATGTTGGATAATTTTTGCACATACTTGGATATTATTTATCATTATTAGGCAGTGTTCCCTGTGGGAATGTCACTGTCAATATTATAGGGAACAAGTATATTCTTTCAGGGTGGAGATAATAACAAACTGTTGCCTTCTCAGGGCCCTCTACTGTGAATGTTTGGCTGTGAGCCCTACTAGTACAAAGAACAGTGTGAACAAGGGGATGTAGCCTGTTTAGGTGTGGCTGTCAGGTGCCAAGAAAAAGAGGATGTTACCTGTATATGCAAGGCTGTTGTGTGCCTATGAAAATTGAGGTGATTCCTGTTAAGGTGTTGGCATATCTCTCTGGAGTGATGCCATAAATGGGCTGATGGTGCCCCACTAAAACAGGAATTTATTTTCTTGGGGGTGGTCTCTTTGAGCTGCCTTATGCCTTTGGGCTAGGTTTTTGTGTGTTGGCCTAACCACACTAACTGAAATGAAAAGATAGTTCCAGGCTGTCTGAGGTCAGGCATTGGATCCCACACAGGTGGAATCAGATCCTGGGGCAACTGAGGCCTCAAATGTGGTACCAGCAATGGTATTGATTGTTGATTAGGGAAACCCTGTATGACACCAAACTCAGAGCAGTGGGTTTGATTCCCACTGTACTTATCCACCAGTTGGTCTGGCACTCTGAGGGTCTTGCCTGGGGGCAAGACAAACCAAAAACTCAAAGATATTCTTTCAGGTGTCCACAGACATTGATTGTTTCAGGTCTTTTATGATGGTGAGAAGTCCAGTTTTATTACGTATTTTAATCAGGCATGGTTGAAAAAAGTGTTACCAGTGGCTATAAGGTGACCTAAAGAGGATAAGCAAGAAAAAAAGAGAGAACAATATTTTTATTGAGGAAAAGATTGGGCTTTTAAGCTAGGGATGTTGTGACTTGATCCTGCTGATCTTCAAGGATCAAGTATGGGTGGAATGATAGTGTGAATATTTGCCATGTGAATGAACTATCTTTACAGCAAAGGGAAGGATGAGGATCATCAAATATAGAAAGTTATAGGGGTTGAATCCGCTATATTGACATTTTTATAAGCTTCTTGAAATACTTAAAATTTTAAAACATCTGGAATGCTGCCGTGATTGCAATTTACACTGCTGCGAGTTGAGATAGCCTATTTACAATACCTTTTGAGATAACATTCCCTACTTCCTATTATTAAATAGTAAGCAGTTGTTCTGAAAGGTATAAGCATCTAAATTTCAAATATTGGAGTTTTATAAACAACACATACTATCAAAGAGGTAGAAAATCAGCCTCCATAAAACTATTGGTTAATTTGGATGTCCCTGAAACCAAAAGACTAGAAAATGATAAAGAAATATATGAATGTCTAAAGCCTAACCAAGGCAATATAAAAACTTAACCAAGTAGCTCATATTTTAATGCTTGTTGATATGAAATCCAGCTTAACTACAATGGGTTGTGTAGGCATGATATTCCTTCTCGCCATACCCAAGTTTACGCAGGCTCCACCCAGGTGACATGTCATACGCCAAAAAGCTCAAATCCTTCGTCACAAGAACCATCGTTCGTGTTGATAAATCAAATTTACCTCGGGTCATGAGGGTGCTGTAGCATGTTCGTCCCAGGTTGTGACGGCATGAGAAGACGGTGCTACCGTTCTGCTTAACAAAGATCTCAACGGTGTCCTTCAAGAAACGATTGTGAGTGTGAATGGCGTGAGCAGAAAAGCACAAGTTTGGCGGGACAGGGGACTCAAGCTCCAAGCTTGCATAAGTCAACAAAGGAGAATACGCTAGCACACCAGAGACAAAAAACAACTTCAACATCTGCTGCTTGTAGCAACCGCGTTGTGCATTTATACTTGATGTGCGTGATTTCAAACCTCTTCTTGATGTTTTAAATATAACGTGGCTTAATTTTATTTGCTGAAAATTACAGCCAAATTCTTGTTAACTTCAGCTATCCAGGGAGCCAGTTACCTGCAGACAAGGCTTATCAGATGTCAAATATGCCACCTTGTGGTCATTTATTATGATAGAAATTAATAAAAAAATGAGTTTAGTTCAATGTGCAAAGATGCCACCCTTGGTGGATTACAACTTAAGTGCACACCAATACACAATTACAATTTTATGCTAGTGCATTTAACATAAATAACATTAACTACATAAGTACGTCAATTCAATATAATATTGTTTAATAAAGCAAAGCCCAATCCTGGAATTGGCTTTTTATTAATTGGTATAAAAATAAGATTAAATTTAAATATTTTGTAGTATTTAAAAGGAAATTTTAATTAATTAAATGACTTAAATTGATAAAAATATTATTTATTTCTAAAACCTGAACTATGTATAAAACCACTCCCGATTTTAAAAAAATAAAAACTATATGAGATAAGCTTATATCTATTTAACACTCTTCAAATTATATATGTACGTTTATAGATGTAAAGTTAAGGATAAACTTATTTTTTAAATATCTTAATATAATAATTGTGATTTTTAGTGATGTAAGGCTATGTACCTAATTATGGGTTCTACTGTGCATATTACACTTTACACACAGGATCTGAATATTTAGTTGCAGTATATCTTTAGTCTTTTTGGATTTAATCTCTAACCCTTTTTGAGCGCTGATAACTTGATGATTTACAAGACGAACATATTATTTTGTTCATGTTTGGGACGATGAAACACGAAGCCTCATATTACATTTCCATCTTTTTGCCACAATCCATAGCTAAATGGGCTAGATGTATTTTTCTTTAAACATTGCTAAAGTAAAATTTTCTAATAGGCATATCTACCAAAACGGATGGATTTATCCTGTAAAAAGATACAGTAGTTTTAAAAGCTATGGCGACAACCGAAAATACCTCAGATTTAAACGAAATCCAAGTCGCACAAGATTAAGGATTCAATTAATTCAAATATTTTTTGTTAATAAATGAACTGTCAAACCAAAAATGAAATTTCACTAGCCCATTATACAAAACTAGGTGGTTGCCCCGTCCAAGGACAGAATTAAAGTTGAATTTAATAAATCAATTAAATTTATTTTATTATCTTTTTAGGCTTGAATTACTTATTGCATGTTTAATTAAAATTTTATTTAATTGCTTTATTAAAAGGTAATTTCAACTATATTTATTTAAAATTAAAATTTTATACTCCAAGTATAAATAAAAACTAAACCCAAATAATTATAGTATCACTATTAAGTTTAGTAAGGCTAAACTAATTATTTTAAGATTTAGTAATTGATTTTTAATGGCTTAAAAAATGTAGAGCTGATCTGCAGCTTTTAAATAAGCTATTGGACATCAAAATCGGCTTAGTATTCACTGAGATACATTGATTTTAGTTTTTTAGTGTGCATTAAAAGTAAATTTAGATAATTTCAAATCGAGTCCGAGCCTTTGATTATGACGCGAACCCGATTGCAGTACTTAACTATATATCTCAGCGTCTAGAGCAGCTAGAGCCATAATGCTTGGTACCATTTTGATCGGAATCGTCTGAAAATTGATCTACATCCTCTAAATTTCATGAAAATCATTATATTGAATCACAATTTTGTCATAGCTTGTTTACTCCACTGATGTTCTTTTGGGATGAAGCTGTGTCAAGCAAGGTCTACTCTGAACAATATGCAGCCACTTGGATCAGGTGATGCATCCAATTGGAATATTCTATTGTTTCAAATAAATAATAAGAATTTCGAAATGTCCAAGCCAACCATCTCCTTCTTTAAACTAATATTTATATTTATAGTTTAAACTGTATCACTTTAAATTGACCAAGCTCTCTTTTCGTCATCAATTTTATCGTCAGCACAGAGCATAACCATCCAATCATGTAAAACAATCTAAAACAATTGCTGCTTCTCTTCCAGTTTTAATCCACCCATTCTAGAGTCGGTAATCTAGATAGTTAAGCCACTTCGATAAGGTTGAATAGGGTTAGCCACTAATTTAAAATGCAAGTAATCAAATACAAATTTATTAAAGTTCGAGTGGCTTATATTTCAGTTCAACATGATTTAGACCACACTCCACTGAATTCAATCTGTGTACTTTCAAAGATGCATGTAAGGGATTGAATGTAAGGATGAGCCAAATTGAGCTTTTGGCTTAACGATCAACTTTTAAAATCAAATTTAACTAAAAATCAATTCAGTCAAATCCCTTACGTCTTGAGCCCACTTGAGGTGACATTACAGACAGACAGACAGACAGACTCACTTATATATATATTAATTATATCAAACATCAAGCAGCGTTGTTTAAACCACAAAAAAATGAACTGACACAACAAGTGAGATGGATGGATGCTGTTCCGGAGTATATTATAATCCAATCAGGATTCATATGAGGCACCAAAATAAGGACTAAAATGAAACAAAATTTGGGCAATCTAGAAGTGAGATTCAACAAGCATGAAACAAAATGAAGTCACACAAGATGTGTAGTGTGAGCAGCCTAAAATAGAAAACTATCAATTTAACAACCAATTAACAGCAATCCAATTTAGGAACAGAGGCATTTAATTCATTTTAATGGCTCCTGATTTGTATGAAATGGTTTTGAGAACCTTCCAAATATGGAATCAAGATTAAAATAAAAATAAATCATTAAATTTTAAACTTCTACTCTGAGTGATTTTATCCTAGATTTTTTACAATGGTTTTTAACAACAATATTTTTGACAGTACCAGTAGCCAAGCCAGCAGAAGCCAAGCCAGCTTCAATGGAGGCGAGGCTCAGAACATGGAGGCAGCTGTTTATACCCAAGCCTTTAAGGCAGGTAACAATGAAGCCACCTGTACTTGACTCCTGACCCATATGGCTTTGACTTGTTCAGTAGTCACTTAGTGTCTAGCTCTGCCCCTGCTCCCATACTCACCCCCGTACAAGCTGCCTGCCAACCAACCAATCAGAATGGCAACCCTGGTTTGAAAAAACTGCCTGCCACCAGCTAACCTGCCTCCCACAGCCAATCAGGCTTCAGCTCATGTGGCCCAGCGCCCAAGCAACAAATCATCACCATCCAAATTCTTTAGGAAATTGTGGCACTCAACCTGCGTGGCCTGACCTGGGAACAGATTGCCAGCCAATTAAAGTTTACCCAAGCTACCATCATGTGGGAATTCAATAACTTAATGAATAGGGGGAATCTGATCAGGATAGCCAAAAAGCCTAAGAAGGCCCCCAAGTCTCAAATCAATGAGGCATACCCAATCATGCTTGACCTTCTCCAGCGGGACCCCAAGCTTTCCTTGAACCAGGTCCTCAAACAACTTGCACACCGCAACATATGGGTTTCCAAGCGCATGGTGCATCTCTGGATGTACGGAAAGATGGCTTCAATACAGATTCTTACCAATGTTGCCGGCAACCAATGGGATGGCATTGAGGATTCCCTGTATGATAAGGCCATTGGATCAACCCTGGCCCAATGCTTGACAAGTCTATCAGATGACGTCATGTTTTTCTTGTATTATAAGCTATCAATAGCTTTCAACAATTTTGGTGCGCAAGGAAAAGCCACTGCCAAGAATAGAAGAAAGAAGGTCAAGAAGGGGATGTTCATTGGTGCATTTCTGGCTGTTTCAGCCAAGGGTTTTGTCTAATATTGGAAAAACCCAGATTTCACTAATGCCTACAAGTACAGCCACATCCTTGATGGATTACTCAACTCCTGGGATGACTTGAATTCCAAGCACTGGGTTTTTTGAGCCACCAGATGGAGGGTAGCTCCACCGCCCTTGAGGCCATCCTGAATGCGGGCACCAGGCCTCCGTGTACCCAGCTGGTCACACTGACATCCATCTGGCTGATGTTGTGTTCTTTAATATTGAAGATATACTCTGGGAGCACCGCCCTCAGGCCTTCAACAACCTCTATCTTGGGGTTTTGACCACAATTCTCTCTTTGGTCATCAAATGGTGGCTGACTTTTTTGCCCAAATTGTCTTTCACATGAACATGGGCAACTAATGTTGTAAGGATAAGCGCCTCCCACCATGTGCCACTGCCACCTACCAGCCCATCCAGCTAATGACAGACGAGGAACACCAACAACAGTATATGGCAGCCATCAGGAAAAATTCTCCTACCCCTACTCCCGTCACCCCCCATCTTTCAGACCCACCCACCCAATCCCAGACCCCCCAGGCCAGCACTGCCTCTACGTCTTCCTTTCTGCGCTATTCTGACTACTAGGGATTACTCTTTGCCCCAATAAGCCCCCTGTTACCAAACATTTTCTATTTATATTATATTTATTTTGAATTTGAATTGTTCATGTTCTCTTTGTTTATAGTTGGTTTTATTCTTTATGTTCAGCTTATTTCTATAAAAGCATATATTTACTATGCCATGTATCTAGATCCAGAACACTTTTATTTTTAGCACTTTGCACAGCCCCTTGTGAAAATATTAACAAAAATTTGGTGATCAACTAAATTTGAATTATAAAATTATAGGTTAATTGTATTTAGGTAAAGTTGTTACTGATCCAAATTCAAAACCTTAATGATAAACTTTAAGCCAATCAGGAGCTGAGTGATAAAGTGATTGTTGTGACATAAAGGGTCATTCAATAATTCTTTGGTGCATGTGCACTAATTAATATGATTATTTGGTTGTTTTGCTATTGTGTGCCATTGCTGCTGTGGTGAGTTGTTGATGGACTAGTGCTAATCCAGCAGCTGATTGGGCACTAGTCTATCAACAACTTGTCACAGCGGCAATGACACACAATGGCAAAACATCCAGCCAATCATATTAATAAGCGCACATGCACCAAATAATTATTGAATGATCCTTTATGTCACAATAATCACTTTATCACTCAGCTCCTGATTGGCTTAAAGTTTATCATTAAGGTTTTGAATTCAGATCAGTAACAACTTTATCTAAACACAATTATTCTATAATTTTCTAATTCAAATTTAGCCGATCACCAAATTTTTGTTAATATTTTTACAAGAGGCAGTGCAAAGTGCTAAAAATAATATGGCAATTAAGGAAACAATGCCAACACAAAGCAAACAACACATATTGAGATGAGTGTAAAACATATACACAATGGGTAAAAAGATGGGATAGTGTAGCAAATGGGAAAACAAACAGGAATAAACAAAGAGGCAATAGTATCAGAATAATACAGAATTTATTGGGGTGACAGCTATAAAAACATATGGAAAAGTTAGTAAAAAATCAATGAGAGAATTGGAGAAGCTATTGAAGGACCTTGACTCTGCAATTGCAGAGATCAAAGAAATTGACCACAAGGTCAAATCAAAGATGAATTCTGCCGTCCTTGAAGGCAAGAAAATTGACAAGGTGTTAGCCAAGGCGCTTATGGCCAAAATACCTGACACCCCCAAGAAGACAATTGAGCACTTACTAAACATTCAGAAGACAGTGGTCAAGGGCCTCAAGTTTAAGGCATACAATCTTTCTGCGCCGTCTGTCTGGGTTGACAACCCTGAAATGTGTGCACATCTCAAGCCAGCCAAGCGCGCCAGGAAAGAGGACACATAATTGCCTGCTCAACTTCTTGCACCAAGAATGGCCAAGCCTTCCAAAGCAGCCAGCAAAGAGGAAACGCAAGAAGGTAACCTAAAAAATAAAATTAATAAAATTTTCAAAATACTTACCTTTTTTTGTTAGAAAACGTTGACAGTGAACTCTACCGGGTCCTGGTCCCTTTTGTCCCCCCACCTTCTACGCCAACTATGCCAATCATGTGGCAAGGCAGCTGTTTCTGTCTCCCCTGTCTTACATGAGCTTGAAGACAGGATTCAAAGATCCTTTCCAATGTTGTGGGAGGCATTGACTGAGCTTGCACATTCTGAGGGGGCATCTGAGTAAGCAGTTACTGCCTACAAGGATGCCCAACTGGTCTGCCTGAACCCAGTGGTTCTCAGTGAAGTTTACTGTGTAAACTCCATTGAGCTTGTTTGGGACGTCCTGGCAACACTCCCATTCAAGAATATAATGGAGATGGGACGGGCACATGTGGCTGCTTGCTTCTGCTTCCCGGTGGAGCACACCCTATCTTACCTTCTGGACAACTTTGGGTGTGTGGTGTCAAAATTGGCTGTTGCAGATGCAACAGCCGTCAAGAAAACTAAGATCCTCCTGGCAGACTTTTGGCTGGTCTGGAGTGCAGATGAGACAGGGCTTCCCTTGGCAAAGGATCTTACCTTTGGCAAAACTAAACATGAAAAGAAGATCAGTGTGGTCTATAATAAATTATGTGAGTTCATGGAATCCTTGGCTGGGCAAATGCTTCACTTAGTGGTTTACCTGAGGTATCTCTTCTACTTTGGAATGGGAGCCAGCGTGAGGATCTTGACATGGTCCTCCTAGGAATTGACAAGGACAGGCTCTCCCTGGACGGGAAGAAGGTCCCTCCTGGGTATGACTCAGTGGATCACGTCATCCAGGACGCCCTGGTCCTGGCTGGCATCTTTGGGTTTGCAGCCCCGCCAGAAAAGCTGCCCCTCCATTCCCACCTTGTCATCCTTCCTTTTATCTGCAGGCGGGAATACTTCAATAAGGGTGTATCCACTGTTCACGGTGTGGCGGTGGAGGTTGTATGCCACCTCTATTGCGTGGTGGGTACATACTGCTGAACACACTATAGGCGCTCCTAATTTATTCTCTATACCAATAAAAATCTTTATACTTTAGATTATTTTTATTATAATTAATTTTTTTAATATTTATTTTAGCAAAAAAGATTTGCAAAATATATCCCAGAGAAGGTCTTCATAAAAGCATAATAATATATGTTAATAAAATATACTTTAATTTGTACATTTAATTTTTTAATTTCATCTTTATATTTATTTGATAAGAGTGTTATAAATATATTTGCGTAATCAAGTATCAAGTGTTTGGGATAATCTTAGATTTCATAATAAAAATAATTATAAATAAATAAATTACTCACCTTCATTGATGGTCCTGCTGAATGTGATTGTGGGCTTAGAAGCTTCTAAATATAAAATGATAATTAATAAATCTTAAATAGTAAATTAGAGAATATAAAAAAGTTGGACAAGCTAAGCCTTTAATTGATTGGCTGTTTGGCAAGGCACGCAGGGATGAAAAAATCAGTGCGGCCATAGAATTTGGCCATGGTCTCAGCTGGGAGGGTGTGGATCCCGGCCTGCAGCAAATCAAAGAGGTCCTCAGTCCCAGTTGGGGTTCCTTGCTTGACAACTTGCTTGAGCCACCCAAAGACTTCCTCAATGGGATTTAGGAAGGGCAAATAGGCAGGGAGGAAGAGAAGGTGCAAACTTGCCGTGGCCAAATGCTGGAGGGCCATTGCAATGCTAGTGTCAATTGACGGAAATTCCTCAAGAATATCTGCCACCTTATGGAGACCAACATTGTCCAGCATAATTACTTTGGTGAAGCTTGGGCTTGTGTGCCTCAGGTGCTCCTGGACCAATCAGAGGAATGACAAGAGGGTACAGCTGTTGTGAGAAAAAAAATCATTTGGTACAGCTTGACCCCCTTTGGACCAAGGAGAGCCACCATTGAATAGGCTGTGATGCAGACTGCAGCACGCCAAGCCATCCCATCATTTGAGCCTTTGGGGACATACCCATACCCATTGCGCATTGACAAGGCAAATGCTGATTTGTTAATATAGTAAAATTTGACTGTCACCTTGTTTTTGAGGGCAGTGTAGGCCTCAGTGTATATTTTCTGGGTCTCAAAATTGGCTGGGCTATTACAATTGTATGGGGATACCCCAAGTTTTTTCCAGGAAAAGCACATTCCCTTCACCAGATGGTAGTAAAAGGAAATTGAGGCCTTAACCCCAAAAGTAGATTTGATCATTGAATATATATTTGTCAGTTCAAGATGGCAGTCTTGGGTTATCCACTGGCAGATTGCTCATTTGTGCTCCTTGGTGAGCATAGTGGAAACAAGTGTTGTGAATACTGCTATTCACCATGTTTCAATTTCGCCTTCAGTGGGCCATTTCAAAGATGAATCACTTGCTTTTGCTTTTGCCTCACAAAATGAGTTAATGACTGAATCAGGAAATACAATTGTTTGGTTTCTTGATCCTGCGCAACTCACTTGCCCCATTAATGCTGGTGGCAAGTGATCCTACTGTCCTGGTAGTGTTTTGTGGTATTGCCAACCACTATATATTCCATTTTTCTATTCACCAATAAAATTAAGTTATATTCACATTTTTGTCTTTGGGTCTTCTGTACTTCCGCGCCTCTCTCTAGCCACAACTAGTAGAGATTATTCTTCCAGGGCCGCAAGGTAAACACATAGCCTTCCCTGTCATTTAACCAAGACTTAGTACAAATCCAATCCTAAGGTTAGGATTTCCTGTTGTGTATCTGTGCCGCGCCTCAGAACACAACAAAAATGGTGCTCACTACAGGGGCTGTAAGCCCCTTGGTTATCCCTTTTGCATCCACGTTTTCAAGTCCTTTGCCTCTGCCTATACAAGAGTTGACTTCACCTGAAATTACCAGTCCTCCTATTGAGGAAGATATTGCCAACCAGCCTATTACCCCCACTATACTGAACCTTGGGAATGGTCCCTGCCTAGTTGCTTCCCCCATGGGTACCCCTGACTTGGGGCAAGTCATGTTGGTAGCCCTTGGGATAGCCCGTGAAGGAGCCATCCCTTGCCTTCAGCTGCAGTTCAGTCAGGCTGAATACTACAAATTAATTGTGGCTCCTCAATTTCCACAACATCTCCTCTCAGCAGCTGGCTACACTGAGCACTTACTATTGTCCTTTGTGCAGCCTTCCTTGGCCCACCACCAAATGGTTTTGGGGCTCCACGTCCAAGAAATCTTGTCTCTGCAAGCAGCGGTTACTCATCACTGGGACCAGTTTGCTGCCTACAAACAGTGGATTCATTCACTGTTTTTCTTGGTATCTGACAATCAGCGCAACTCTGTCACCTCCCAGACCCGTTTGGTTAACTCTATTGAACAAATGCGCCAGTCCATCCCCAAATATGTGAGAGAGCGTCTACACAAGTTTCATCAGCTAGAACAACCCTGGCAAACTCAAGTAGATTCCACCTTAAACGCTTATCTAACTGACTTCAAATGACTTGTGCAACAGCTCAATGCATTCAGCACTTATTTCTTTGAGCAACTAGAGCAGGTAGCAGACTTTGCTGTTAGTGGCCTTAATGAACTCAGTGCGGCGTTTGATCAAGAGAGAGCTGCCACCGCTGCTTCTATAGTCAAACTCCAGAGTCAAGTGAATGACTTGTCTATGCCCAAGCCAGATGTTTCGCCCTCTCTCCCTTCTGATGATTTGGCTGATCAAGAACAAATAATATGGGTTGCTATTTGAGAGCTACATACAACTACTTGCAGTCAGGGACGTTCTGCAAAGCTCCTCAACCTGACTCCCAGGTGCTTGAATTGACTGCTCAAGTTGCAGAGCTACAGCAAGAACTTGCTGCCCTACGTGAAATGATGGCAAATGCTGCTAGTCCAGTTGGGGTTGTCAATGAAAATGGTTGCTGCCCTGGCTTACCAGGAGCTCCTCAAATCCAATGCACTAGGGAACTAATTGCCCTAGCTAACAAGGTGGATCAATTGAAGCAAGACCATACTGACCTGGATAGAGACATACAAGAGATGAATGATGTGATTGACTCTGTGAATGATAGGTTTGCCCCTTGCCTCTCAGTGGGGCCATTCCTTACTTCTTGACTGACTGAGCTCTCCACAATAGTGACCACCCAAGGTCAACGCTTGGATACTACTGCACAACAGACCACTCAAGCTTTTGATATGGGTGCCTGCGCTGTTAAGACCCTGACTACCCTTGAAGAAAGTGTTTATCAGCTGTGGGCTAGACAGCCCCCCCTCGGAATCCAAAGCAGAGTTTTCCCTGCGTATAAACATGCTTGATAGCAACAATGGTGGCCCAACTCCCAAAGTACACTTCAAGCCTATTTTTTAAGCAAGTCTTTGATCCCAAAACCTCAACCATTGCAGCTTTCCTAACTATCTACAAAACTGCCATGAGACGAGCTTCAGACAAAGTTAAGAAAGAAGATATTCTGACCTGTCTACATCCGACTTGCCAGGAGGTGGTGGTGCCTGAGCTGCCCTCCATTGAGATGTGGTAAGATATGAAGCAGCTTATGATTGACAAGTTTGGTGGTGACCTTATCCTGGAAGTAAAGAAGGACGCCTTCATGCATATTTCTTTCAAGCCTAAAGAGATGCTAGCCAAGTTTGTAGACAGATTCTACATGGAAGGACAGCAAATGATCACAAGCAGACAGTTGATAGCCCATGAAGCCTACATAGCTTGCTCTCAAGCCCTCAAGGTTAACCAACTTCTGTGCCTTCACTTAAAAGCCCATAAGGCTATGCTTTCCTCCATGAAGAGCATAAAGACATTGTTGCAGGATATGCACCTTACCCACTCTGGAGCAGTTGTTAGGGAAGGTTGAGCTACTTCTAACTCTGGTTCATCTTCCCGTGGTCCTCACATTCTTACCACAAACTTGCAAAATCCTCCTCAACACCAAGGTTGCCACAACTGTGGTCAGATAGGTCATTGTTCTTGAGTCTGCACCAACCCACGGGTTGAAGGAGCTGATCTGAAAGAGCAGGCGGGAAAAGAGCAGTCAACCTAGAGGCAGAGATGCTCTCGGTTGACAATTCTTCCCATTCTCTATCAATCCCTCCCTCTATAGCTGACTCTGAGCCTGCTGATAATGAGGCTCCTCCTATCCTCCTCTTGTTTCACAATATCTCTGATGACTCTGACCTGGATGACTCTGATACTGACAACACTGATGCATATGGGTACTCTGTTCTGGCTGTTCCTGAGACCATTACAGTCCCCTATAAATTACGCTCAGGAAAGACTACAACTACTGCTAAGCCTTTGCCTGAAGCCAAAGAGATTGTCTCTTGCCCTTACCTCACTCAGGCTAAGAGGTCCCCTGTGCTAGTGGAGCCGTCAGAAGAAGCTGCTGAGGTTGCTGACGCTGTCTTCAAGAATGTATCTGTTTTGCTCCCTCTCCAGACTGTTTATAAGGATTTCCCAGGGTTAAGATGCATGATTGAGAAGTGGGATAAGGAACTAGCAAAGGCTCAAGATATCTTGGCTGTCCTTCCCCCCTTTGGTTTCACTACCACTTGAGTAGAGATATCCATTCAAAAAGTGAAGATCAAGGCCGTTCTAGACACTGGCTTGCCAGTCAACGTTGTCTCCTCCAAGCTTGTGAAGAAACTCAAACTTGCCCCTGACCTTAATTATCACCAGTCATATGGCACGGCTGGACTGTCTATAACCCACACCATAGGGGCTTACTCTGCTCTACCCATGCAGTTTGGCAAACTTCTTCTAGCTGCGCCAGTAGTTGTCTTGGAAAATAAGAGTTATGATCTCTTAGTTGGCACCCAGTTCCTTAGGGAATATAATGGGATAATCAACTTAAAAGATGGTTACCTCTCTATTCTGGGGTATGAAGTCCCTCTGATCTTTAAAGAGCTGGTTAAAGTTCCCGGGAAACAGCTCAAGACATGTGCCTTGGAGTATCCCACTGGGGTTTTCAACCTCAAATATTGCACCCACTCCTCAAACATGAAGTGTCCACTCATGGCTTGTCCTGCGTCTGAAGGGATATCTCTCTTAGCCACGTCTGCTGTCACCATCCCACCTGGCTCCCAGGCCATCCTGGACTCCCAGATATCATATGAACTACCTGAACAAAACTTCTTGGAGTTGTACTCTCCCCCCTTGTTAGGACACAACAAACCCTATCTCTGTCCAGGGATCTTAGATGTCTCCCATAAGGACCCTGTTCAGTTGTTGGTAGCCAACCTGACTGCACTCCCCATGACTGTGTCTAGGGGGCAGGTTGTCAGATATGGCAAGTTGTTGAGCGCTCCTGATGTCCTGTCTCTTCATCCCTTTGGCACTTTTCAAGATTTTAACCTACCTGAGGATGAGCCCCAAGTCCTGTCCTTGTTCACTGCGCAAGACTTTCAACAGTTGTCCCCAGTTCAACAGAAAGAGGTGCTAGACTTTCTATACCAATTTTCCGACATCTTTGCTAAGGACAGTACCAACTATGGGTTAGCCAAAGGTGTTATCCATCAGATAGACACTGGCAACGCTCCTCCCTTCTGTGCTAAACCATATTGCTGCAGCTGTGTAGAGGACGCCCAGGTATTTAAAGAGCTCAAACAACTGTTAGACGCTGGGCTGCTGGCGCCTTCCCAAAGTCCTTGGGCATCCCCACTACTCATCTTAAAGAAGAAGGATGGGGGTCATTGTATTGTGATGGACTATTGCCGATTGAACTCTTTGACCAAGAAGGACTCATACCCCTTGCCGCGCATTGATGATGCCCTCTGACGTCTTGGAGGCTCTAAGTTCTTCTCTGCAATGGATCTGGCATCTGGATACTGGCAAGTTGACCTATTGCCCAAGGATTGTCAAAAAGCTGCACTCATTACCTCTGAGGGGCTTTTTGAGCCTACTTGCATGCCGCAGGGACTCTGCAACGCCCCAGCCACCTTCCAAAGGGCCATGGACTCCATCCTCCGTGACTTGAAGTTTTCATGCATCCTAGTGTACTTGGATGATATAACAGTTTTCAGCGCTACCTTCACAGATCACCTGGCTTATCTCAAGGAGGTGTTCATAAAGATTTGAGAAGCTGGCCTTAAGCTAAAACCTTCCAACTGTGCCTTCTTCAAAGAACGTCTTGAATTCTTGGGCCATGAAGTAACCCAGACTGGGATTTGCCCAATGACTAAGAAGGTTGAAGCCATTGACAAAATGCTTCCACCCACCAACCTGCAAGAGGTACAAGTCTTCCTAGGGATGATGGGCTACTATAGACAATTTATACCTGACTTTGCCAATACTAGTGAGCCTCTAGTCCAGCTGCTACGTAATTTCCCTTTCAAATGGACCGCCAGTCAGCAGCAAGCCTTTGAGACCCTTAAGCAAAAACTCAAAGAGGTGCCAATCTTAGTGTATCCTGACTATGATAAGGAGTTCATCCTGTACACCAACACTAGCAATCTAGCTATTAGAGCCATTCTGGCCCAACTAGACAACAAGGGTGTAGACCATCCTATGGCTTACACTTCCTGCATGCTAAACAAACATGAGAAGAACTATAGTGTCACAAAGAAGAAGTGTCTTGCCGTGCTGCATGCATTCAGGAAGTTTTGTCACTACGTATATGGTACCCACTTCACAGTTGTCACTGATCACACTTTGCTTAAGTGATTACAACAGCTGAAGGAGCCTGAAAGGCGCCTAGCTAGAATGACCCTACATCTTCAAGGTTACAACTTCACTGTGCTCCATTGCCCTGGAATTCAACACCAGAACACTGATGGGCTCTCCAGGATGCCCATTCTTGCTTTGCATCCTGCAGAGGCTGACTGGTTATACAAAAAAATTGGGTACCCTTCTTCTTGGGAAAGTGAGACAGAAGAGGTATGACTAGCCTTGTCCAAGCTATCCAAAGATACCCTCATACACAACAATCAGCTCTTCAAGAAGGTATGAGACCAGTATATGCCTTATGTACGGCCCAGTCTTTGCCTCTTGTTAGTGTTGCAAGCTCATAAAGAGACTGGGCATGGAGGCATTGCCAAGGCCTTTGACTGGCTTCAAAAGAATTACTTATGGGAGAACCTTTGCCTGCTGATCCCAGACGTCATAGCTAGCTACCACAACTGCCAGCTGCAGAGGCCTTGAGCTGCTACCCACAAGTTCAAATTAGTTCCCCCGCAACATGCCTTTTACACTGCCAGCATTGACACAGTAGATCCTCTCCCCCGCTCACGTTCTGGGTGTTGCTTTATTCTGATTGCTGTCAATAACTTCAGCAAGTGGGTAGAGGCACGTCCTACAAAAGACATCACAGCTAAGACAACTGCTGCCTTCCTGTTACAAGATATTTTCTACCGCCATGGCTGTCCTCAAGTGTTGCTCTCCAATAATGGGACTAACTTCAATACCAAGCTGGTAACCTCTGTTGTCAAAGCTTTGGGGTCACACCAGTCCTTCTCTGCCCCCTACAATCCTTCTACCAATGGGGAAGTTGAGCGTGCAAATTCAACACTAGTCTCTATCATGAGGAAGCTCACCTACTCTGATACTGCCAACTGGGACCTATACTTACCTGCCGCTCTCTTCACATACCGCCTTAGCAAACATTGTCTCACTGGTTAATCCCCTTTTGCTATGCTGTATGGGCAAGATGCTACTACCCCTTTGCTCTTGGGGGCCCCCTGATTACCTCTGATAAGGTCATGAATCCTGACAACCACATTAAGGATCTAGTCAACCGCATAATTGATATACAGGCCACTGCCTACACTTCTGCATATAAGACTAAGATGCTTGAGCTCTTTCCCAATAATGCTGGACGCTCCCCCTGCCTGAGTTCAATGTTAGTGACAATGTACTTTACTACCAACACAGAGTAGGTGGTTGCCCACATAAGTTGAACTCTCTGTGGATTGGCCCTTTAGAAGTGACTTTCAAACAAGGGTCCAAATACACTGTAAAGCTCCTCTCCAGTGGCCGTCTTTGTGCTTGAGTGCACGCAAAGTTCCTTTGTAAATACTACCCCCTAAGGCCAATCTAGGGGAGGGCAATGTTGTGAATAATACTATTTACCATATTTTAATTTTGCCTTTGGTGGACCATTTTGAAGAAGAATCTCTTGCTTTCACTTTTGCCTCACAAAATGAGTTGATGACTGAATCAGGAAGTACAATTGTTTAGTTTCTTGATCCTGTACAACTCACTTGCCCCATTAATGCTGGTGGCAAGTGATCCTACTGTCCTGGTAGTGTTTTGTGGTATTGCCAACCACTATATATTCCATTTTCCTATTCACCAATAAAATTAAGTTCTATTCACATTTTTGTCTTTGTGTCTTCTGTACTTCCACGCCTCTCTCTAGCCACAACTAGTAGAGATTATTCTTCCAGGGCCGCAAGGTAAACACATAGTTTTCCCTGTCATCTAACTGAGACTTAGTACAAATCCAATCCTAAGGTTAGGATTTCCCGTTGTGTGTCTGTGCCGCGCCTCAGAACACAACAACACGCAAGGATTTCTCCACGGCAAGGACTCAGCCAGTATTGATGAAGATGTTGAATGTCTTTGAGGCGTACTTGAGATCCACCCTGACAAGGGCCGCGGCCGCCTTGTAATCACACAATTCATGCATTAGCTTAAGCAGGATGATGAATTTGATGTTGGGGATGACTTCTGGGCGGGCTTTTTAGAGGTGGGGATTGACTTGTTGGCATTGGGAACAACACAGGGCATGGGCACCTTGGTGTAGAAGGCTGCAACCTTTTTGAGCACTAACTGTCCCTCATCAATTATGAAGAACTCAGGCTCATTGTCCTCTTCCTGATTGCCATCACTGACGTAGGGCTTGTAGCTAGTATCAAGTAAAGGCTTCATCTTCTCCAGCATGGCTGAAGGGACCAATTCTTACCGGTACACGACGTTGAACACATACAAAGTAAGTTTTACCTCCTTGTTTCTAACCATTTTTGTGATGGTAACCTTGGTGGGCTTCTGGGTCAGCTTGGAGACCCAAGGGTTGATGATCTGCACCCTAGCAGCTTGTGCTCTTTGAACTGGCTGTATCAGTGCAGTGTCACTATCAAACTCTCCTCTCCTGTCTCCTTCCTGAGTAGGCATTTGCGGTGCACTAACTCTGTTCTTTGACCCACAGGAGCAACCACAACTGCGGCGCACAACAGGTGTATTGGTAATCTGTTTCTGTATTCCTTCCATTTTAAAATTTAATAAAATATTAAATAAAACTCAATTAAGTTACTCCCTCATTTTAATTTTTGCTTTTATCTGAATATGGATATTCAATTAATATTTTTTCCCACCCTATATCCCAATTATAGATTTTTTGTTTCTTAATTAGTTGTTTTTGGGTTTACAACGCCCATTTTAGAATACTCAAAAAAAATCCACCCTTTTTCCCAAATTTTACTTCCAAATTCAAACACCCAACACAATATTTTTAAAATTTGTGTTTTAGATTGTGTGCCCTATTTTAGATACCTTGGTATCATTCTCAATTACACTTCATTGCACACAACATTTGAGTGATTTTGTTTACATAGTGAGTTGCTATTGTGTTTCACTTTTGGGTTGAGTTTTGACTCACTGCGCTTGGGTGTATTTTGTCACAAATTCACATAGTAAACATATTTACACCAAAAGTCAACTCACACTATTTTTTGTGAATCCATGTATTTTGGATTATATTTTGAATGGGTTTGCTTTGCGTGTGAGCACTTCTTTGCTGTGTTGACCCATTTCACCCATTAACGCCATAAAACCCTGTTAACAGAGTGTATATTTTAACCTGATAGTTGTATTTTGTTTAAATCTGAGGTATTTTTGGTTGTCACCATAGCTTCTAAAACTACTGTATTATTCTGATCTTTTCCAGGCAGGCAGATAATTACCTGCCATTTTTTAAAAAGCAGTGTTTTTTTATTTTAATCACTATTTTCATAATATTAATACTCCATATCTATTCTTAATTTTAAACCTTTATTTTAATTTTCAAGTAAAATAGCTGGAAATTTTGAATGTACAAAATAGCTAAAAGACTGTTTTGAAACTTGTAAACCCAAACAGTTAATTTATATATAAGAAATGCTTTATTTATTATAAGCACTTGTATTTTATAAATCTACAAGATATCAATAAAAAGAACAAATATCAAAATACCTTTTATTTATAGCCTTTAAAAAGCCTGATGGTAAGACAGTTGGGATCTCCCTCTGATAGAGTATCAACCCATCTCAAAGGGACACCAACTCACCTCAACCCCCAGAAACCAAATCATGGATTTTATAGCTGAGGTTGCTATCCAAGATATTATGGCAATCAATTTAAAGATAAAGAACCAATCTAACTTATTATCATAAAAATTTATCTATTATAATGATACTATGCTCAAGAAACTAAATCCTCAACTTTATAATTCCTATGTTATAAATAAGGCTATTATCTGGTTTACCCATTTCCCTTCTATAATTCTGCTTCAAACTGTACAGTTGAAACAGTGGTAGCACAGAACAATTACACATCCTACATTTTTGTGTTTAAATATTTGAATATCCCTTTATACATCTTACCAGAGAATGATATATGAGAGTGTTATAACAGCATCCACACAGATGGTAATCCTTTTGGCAGTAACCACTTCAATTACAGCACTATTTTTCAGATGAATTAAAATCCTGAAAATATGCCATTATTATCATTATTTAAAATTATGGTTTAAAATGTGAAATAATAACAATACTGCCAAATTATCATAGCCCAGTTTATAAAAACAATGATGTCATAAAAGAAGCAACATCTCTTTTAGAAATTGTTTAGCCATCTGCAAAAAATTGGTCTACCAAGAGGCATGAGTACCCCTAGCTGACCTTAACACTCTCTTGATACAGGGGCTCTTCTTGAACCTTTAATGCTCACTCATCAGCTTCCTAAACCCAACCAGAATCAAATGCTATTGTATATCATCAAGATATTGTCAAGGGTCTGGATGTACAAGCATTCTGGCTACTGCCAACCTACTTAACATCCAGCCACCGCCTGATTTAGTCCCCTTCCAATATACTGTTTGACATACCAAAAATGGTAACCAAGCAATATCACCTGACTGTCCAAGTATCCAGTGGCTCAAACTCATCTAGCACATGACCAACCCCTAGGTTTGATCCAACTAAATTCCTGCCACAGTCAAGTCTATATAAGTCTAAAGTATTATCCAATAAAATATACTTCTCTTCTTTCTTAATTCCATATTTGAAGCTTCCCCAAAAGGCGCTCCTTATTAATATTACACATTGGAGCCATTGAACACTTTATTGAGACCACTAGCAAGATTTTGGCCACCTGTCTATAGTTTTACAAAGGAAATTTATTCAAGTCAAGCACCCTAAATACTTCAACTCTGACACTGTTTTTCTGAGATACTGAAACCCAACCATATGAAATTATTGTCATAATTTTAAATATAATTCATTTTAAATCACTTGAGCAATGTCATGCTGTTGGATTTAGGTCTCTTAAAGAACCAGTGTCATAATTAAAGTGGGTACCAAATAACCATAAACACTCTATAATCTTTACATTTAAATAGCCCTTCATTATTCAGGGACATGTGTGACCAAAATCATGAAAATAACCAGGAAAAATGTAGGACCACAACACAGCTTACTTAACAGCCCAACTTTAACTCAATAAACTGCTCTCAGGATAGAATATATTTTCAGGGGACATATACAAAAGGGTCTTAAACGTTCACCTAAGCGTACAAAGAGCTATAGAAACCTTCCCTAGCATTATCTCTAAAACCTCCTGCACTCAAAATATTTCAATCCTCCCAAGGCCTATGGTAGGTCACACATGTGATTAAGTGCTTCACCTGTCCCCAGAGCTTGCACCACATCTTTTATAAAACAGCATAAGCTCTTCACAAGGCTCAGGGCTAAATAGGGATCCTGTCCTTAAAAAAGATTTACAGTCACAGTTTCAGGATACTGAGTCCTGTGGGCTGGTCTATTTCCCTCTGGGGCTTTACTCAAATCTGGAGTGGACATCAGATACTTAACACATGATTGCCATCATCTTGGATCAACCAGGCCGGATAGTGTGCCAAGCTCCTCACAGCTGATCCTGTAGGATTTGGGGGTAAGGGATCCAAAGAAAAAAAATTCCAGGGAGAAATCCCTGTTGGAAAGATATGGGGGTATTCTGTAAAATGTAATGGTCCATGGGAAGCGCCAGGAGGACAGAGAACATCAGATGGTGGGCCCACAGGGCCATCCACTGGTTAACTGGGTGCTTACAAGCCAGAAGATCCTGGGTTAAAATGCTGAGATATAAAGGTTCAATCAGGCAATACTTGAGGCAACCAGAGTCCCAAATTTTTATTCAGAATATTGCTAACCCTGCTTTTTTACAGTGAAAGAGGTTACTTATAGCCTTGCTTGATGATTTCAGCCAAATTTCTGAATTGCTATAATCTATCTGTTAGCTTGGTTCTACTATGTAAAGCTTGGGACTAAGGACCTGAATTCTAGGGCTGACCAGGCCTTTTTCTTGGGTTTTTTTTTTGGGGGGGGGGGGGTTAACCAAGCAATAGTGGCACAAACTTGATCTTGTGGGAGGTTAGGATGCTTATCTCTGGGACGTGGTTCAGCTGAACAACTTTCAGGATGGAGTCACTGAATCCCAAGGGTCTACAGGGCTCACTGTCCTTTATCAAAGTCCTAGCACAGATAGGTTTGGAAGTCCAAAAATGAGGACTCCTGATCTTGGAGTTTTGGGGATTCTCAGCTTGGAAGGACTGCATGCTGACCCCAAAAACAGATGCCCACAGGTTGGAATGTCCTTTGAAAAGGTGCAGCTTTGAGAAGTTGGACCAGGGGTCATACCCTCATAGAAATCACCATTATCCTGTTGTCTGTCAAGATTATCCACAGTTCCTAACCAAAAAACAATGAACCAGTGGTCAGAGAGGCATCTGGATGGACACAAATAGGGGCATACAGACCTGGGTTCAATTCCCTGACAAACAGGCAAACTTTTAGGGAAGCTTTAAATAGTTTGGAGAAGAATTATTTTATTGGATAATAAATCAGTCTTTTACAGCCTGAATTATTGCGGCAGGTACCTAACTGGGATCAGCTGTGGTATCCGCTGACATGGCTTGGATCATGGTTGGGTAGGTACTTGAGCAAGCCAGGTGGAAATTGGTACAATCCCATTTTGTTGGGCTGTGCTTTATTATTTGCCATAAAAAAGAGCTCAGACAAAAAACTTAAATATTTAAGACTTGAGGTTCTGGCTTTAATCCTGTTTGATATGAGAATGAGTAATAGATACATTGCTAGAAAATATAAGATGAGCGCTACAGATCCAATGTCAAAAAAAATCAGCAAAAATGAGCCTATTTTATTGAAGAAAGGGACATCCAATTTTATACCCAAAGGTTCAGTTCTAGTTGCCCTAGTGGAGGCACTCCAAGCTTTAAGAGGCTGATAAGTATCCAGAAGGTTCAGATATTGATTCTAACCCGTATTTAAGTGAAGAGAACTATACAGGTCAAAAGCAAAAGCAAAAGCAAAGGCTTTGGCAGGGATTAATAATTAAACCACCATTCCCCAGGCCAATTAAACCTCCCAGTGAATCTGAATCCACAACAGATCTCATATGTACAGGTGTTCCAGTCAATTTTACTGATACTCTTTTTTCTTCTGTTTGGGTAATCTTTACAGATATGTCATCTCTCATGAGGGTATCAAGGTGATTTGGATACACATGATGGTGTACTCCTCCTTGTTGTATAAAGAGGATACCACTATTCCAGTCAATGTGAGGTTTTGTCTTTCTCATCTAATCTACACTCAGTACTGCATCATATTTAGGTATCAGGATGATTGGGTCACTGAGTGTAGTTTGCACGTCTCCAATTTGGGTGCAGAAAGGTTTTGCCATTTGGGTGACTGGTGTGCTTCTGTTATCTGTCATGATAATGCTTTTGATTTTGCTTGGACTGTGGGTAGTTTCATGAGGTTGGCTAATTTCTTGTCACCAAGGGATTGGTCTTCTCCAGTGTCAAATAGTGCTGTGCCCTGATATCTGCAAAAGCAGAAATGATAAGTGAGGAGTTTATTTCCAGTTTGGGCAGCAAACAGTAGAGGATCACTAGAGGGTACTTGAATCATGGTGATTGAGTCCACATCCAGGTCCCTGCACAAGTCTTGTAGAGTGGGGGAGGACGGCTTGCCTAAGCACTCCCCTGAGCTTTTCCCTCCTTGGTGGTGTTATCAGTGCTCATTTGATTCAACTGAGCTGTGCAATTTCTGCCTCAAGGATGGGAGTTGTTGGCTCAGTTTTTCTTCTTTTTGGGTTGAGGGTCATTATTTTCTGTGGACTTTCCTTTTGTTTGTTGGTCATATTCAGGGCGTCAGACTTTTATGCAGTTTGCTTTTCTTCCAGAAATACCTCTTGGAGGTTCTTGCAGAGGCTCATGTCACATTGGCATCTGATGCGCATGGGGAGGCCATTGTAGAAGTCCAGTTATGGTCCAGCTTCATCAAAGTTGATGGTGTTGGGAGCTTGGTCAAATAGGTCTTTGTACACTGCAATGTATTCCTCAATTGTTCCTGTCATTTTGAAAGTTCTGAGTTCTTTCATGATCACCACATTGGAGTCCTTCATGACAAACTTTTCAAGGAAGGCGGCTTTAAACATATCCCAGTCTTTGTTGTGATCAGGGTGTTGATTGAATCATTTGCTTACAAAGCGTGAGGCAGCCCCAGTAACACTTAAAGCAATTTCACTTGCCCAGAGTTTGCGGGGTAGCCTACTTGTGTAAATTTGTTTTGGATGCTTTGAATCCAAAAGTTGGCATTTTCTCAATGTAGTCCTGAGAACTTTCCAATTCTGATGAGTGTAGGCGCTGGGATACAGTGTTGGGTATTTTGATTGCATCAGGAACTGGAGGTGGATTCAGGACTCCTTAAGTACTGAGAAAATTGTACTGTTCAGTTGGTACAAGGATATTGTTGAAGACAGCGTCTCCTGGGGTTGTCCTGACCTCCTTTTTATCTTCTCCAGCCAGTGGGGAGTGTCATATGTTGGGTTCATTTCTCTGGAGGAATCTCTCCTTTAAGTTGTGTAGGTGTGAATATCCTACTAGGGCTACCACAGTCTCAAATATACTTTTGAGAAGTATAGTAAACAAAATAGAGGGGAAATTTAAGAAGAGAATGATAATTTATTGATATGAGTTTGAATGATCTTATAGTATCACGGGAAACCACATGCTGTCCATGTACATCAAGGTAGCTATGGGGCTTGTCCTGGTAACTTTTCATTTAGGGCTTGAAAGGGTTGATCCCTGTATTTGATGGGTGATTGATAAGAGTGTCACCAACTTAATGATTGGTTTGGGAATCACTCCAAGAATTAATTTTCTGGGAGGGTGTCAGGACTGAAAATTCTTTCCCCCTGGAAACCCAGGCTCAACAGTGGGATTCAAACCCTGACCCTAGATTCCTGCAGGCCACTGGTCTCATAGACCAAGGGACTGACCGCCCGTGTTTTCCTGAGAAAGAGCCTCTGCAGGCTGAAGCCCATGCTAAGTCCTGAAGTCAGAATAACAGCACAGGTTTGACCATGGTGGTGCCCAAGGAGAAGCTTCTTGAATTGACCAATGGAGAAAGAGAAAGCTCCTCTGTGAACTTCATGAATTTAAAGTACTCTTGGGTAATCAATCAGATTCAACTGCCAAAGGAAAACACGGGCTTTAGGCCCAACCCTTTGACCACAGCCCAAAATCAAGAAAATTGAGTGACCAATTTAGACATTCCAACCAATTAGAGAACACTCAGCCGAGGTGCCATTTTGCTGCTTCTGCACCTGGGCCTCCTGGCTACCCGCCCACATTTTCCCCGGTGTTTTGATGAAGCCCTTATGGAGAATACTAAGTTTGGAGGCATGATGCTATATATGCCTATAGATTCTGTGCTCAAACCTTATTGCCATTTTTGAATAAAGATTATGTTATTTTGGCTTACACTGCCACTGCCTTATTTTGTATTTGCCATCTATCAATTCAGTACAAGATCTCCCGGCCCTCCTGTCCCTCTGCCCGCAGATTTATGTCCTCCAGATGTTCCATTTGGCCCTGTCCACTTCACTGAGTACCCTTTGAAACCTGAATATAAGGACTACATCCCAGAGAAAATACTTGAACTAGATCCTTTGGCCCACATACAATCTGCAGTTAGATACAACTTTTAAGGCCTGTGGATATTCTCAACACCCAAGTTGTTTAGAGGAAAGTTCAACTATTTTTCTGCTTAGAAACTCTGAATGGAACCGCTGTGACCCCCAAGCCTATGCCTGCCTCCTCAACTGGCCTCCCAACTGACCACACTGGTAAGCTATTTGGGATTGTGTACATCACCCTCACAAGGGTGCTTGACACTATAATCCTGGCTGCCAGCCCATGGTCCTGGGTGGGGAAGTCCTTCTCCTACCCTTTTAAGTTAGCTCCTTTCTTGTGGTAGGCTTTTCCTGCAAAAAAACTGGCCCAAATTACCCCAGAAAACAACAGGCAGCCGCCCAAGACTGCATCCCTGACAGAGGGAGTATTGTAAATTTTGTGACACAGACTAAATTTACCTCAAGAATCTCAGAGCTTGGATGTAAACCAGAATTTAACTGGATAGAGCAACCAAGCTAGATAAACTTGCCCCCTGTACCATGAGATATTCTCTTTGGGTGGTACAGTCCATCCCAACTAGATTTAAAGGTACAAAGTAGGACACAAAAAGCTAGGAAACTCTACCTGAAACTAGAAACAAGCGTGGTGTGGCAGGCAGGATGCCAAAATAACAAAGATGAGCTTTGCCAGCTTTGCCCTTTTATAGCATCATGCCTGGGTACGTGTCTAGGTATCCTAGATGCAATCCTTTTTTGTTTTTTAAATCAGTGGCCTTCTAAATTCTTTATCTTATACTCTAGTTAGTAAAAGGAATGATGTGTCAGGCTGGCTGCCAAAAGAGCAAATCTGTACTACGCTCAGCTTCACTCTTTTACGGCAGCCCACTGGTATGTGTATTCAGTTATAGCTGGTAAAAAGCTTTTGATGATGGTTGCTGGTATGCATTTCTAGTCTATAACTGGTAAAAGGAAAGATATGCAGGCAAGCTGTCAAAAGAGCAAAGCTGTGCTGCGCTCAGCTTCACTCTTTTACGGCAGCCTGCTGGTATGTATTTCTAGTTATAGCTGGCAAAAAGCGTTTGATGATGGTTGCTGGTATGCATTTCTAGTCTATAGCTGGTAAAAGGAAAGATGTGTCAGGCTGGGTGCCAAAAGAGCAAAGCTGTGCTACCCTCAGCTTAAATCTTTTACAGCAGCCCACTGGCATGTGTTTTCAGTTATAGCTGGTAAAAACTATGATCAAAGAGGGGTGTGAAGTTTATATCTTTTGGACTTTAAATTTTTTGGCTTTTTAATGCTCTTTATCATAAATCTTTTCAATAAACCCCAGAGGTGATGGCAGCCTGCTAGTATGCGTTCATGGTCTCATACCTATTAAAAACCTATTTAAAGATGCAGCCTCCTTAGGGTTTCTTAGTAACAATTATTTAGATTTGTCAATGAAAAATAAGAGAAATCAATGAGTATATAAAGTTGAGCGGTGAGCAGGCTACCAAAAGAAAAAAGCTATACTAACTCAGCCCTATTATTCACAGCTTCACACTGTTATCTTTTTCTTCTTCCCTAGCAGAAATATCTTTTTGATAGTTCAGTATGTCTTTTTTAAATTTATTTACTATTCTGGTTGTTAAAAGATGATTTAATGATACTAAAGTATTTTTTTAATATAAAATTGATAGCTTTATTAGGATTACTACTTTTCATTAGAGAAGTATGGGTGTATGCTTTGTAAATACTCTTTTATACTATTATCAAGGCTTTATTAGAGGTTTTTACCTTTTATTATGCATTTTATTTTGACATTTAAGAGACTGGAGATTAATTAAAGTACTTTTAAGAGCTGTTGAGATACATAGACAAACCCAAACATAGAACACCAAGTTTTCTCACATAAAAAATCAACAATTTATACATGTTAACAATAAAATTAGCCCACTTAAGATTTGTTTTGTGCATAACTTCTGTGTGTTCAGCACTTGGTTTTGGTTATCTATCTCAACAGCTCTGAAAAGTACTGAATTTTTATCCACATAATGAAACTGCAGCCCTTTTAAATTCTTTATTTTCAGTATATATTTTGAACTCCAATGGACATTAAAATACCCATATTAATAAAGATCAAGTGCATGCCATAAAAAACTCTTTTGTTCCTGAACCATTATTTTGTAGTTTATAGGCTTAATATATTCTTTTTGCAGCACAATTTTTTACTAAGATACAGTCTTTATTTGTTGGTGACTGCATATATTATTGATAAAATATTGATCTTAATTTACTTTTTAAATATAATTTAAATTCTATGTGGTACTCTGATTTTTGATATCATTATTCCCTCTTTTTGATAAGATATTGTCTGATTTTGTATATCTTTTTAGTTATCTAATGTGATGTTATTTCAGATTCATAACATTTAATTGCATTTTATTTTATTTTTGTGGGTTCAGTACCCTCTGATAAGTTATATTGCTTTTGATTTTAGTAAAAAAATCATAAAATAAAACTACTGTAATATAGTCTAAACTTGATTATTTATGAATTTCTAATATTTTTTATCTCAGAAAATTAAATTTTTCTAGTTGTCTTTTAAAAGAGGAACCCTCTAATTTTATGAGCAGAAGAAAGTTAAAAAATCTATAGTAGTTATTATATATGACATATTAATTAGTTTATGTGGTGCTGGAGTTTTGCAGATGGGGGTGAGTAATATTATTATAAAAGTTCTATTTGGGTGAAAAAGATTTTAAGGAGAGACAGGAATTTTTTATCACAGTTAAGAAAAACTTTCTATAACCATTAAAACATGAAGATTAATTAAAAGTTTAATAAGCAAAGTATGATTGCTTGGCTGAGAACTTAAAACTAAGTAACTTTAAAATATACTTTTTAATATTTATTGATCATATAAATAAGACATAACTTGAAATTCAAAGATATAGATAATGAAATTTTAAAGGAAGTCAAAGAGATTACCTTAATAGTAAAAATTTGAATTTGGGTAAAAAAGAGCTAGTTGGATCAAAAAACTAAATTGGAGAAACAGCTTTTTTGTTAAAATATCTGTTTACTATAAAAAACATACCCAATACAGGATCTGCTGTAGGCAGAAATCTGGGGCTTGAAATTAGAGTTAGTATATTTGGAAAAGATGACTTACCAACCCCAAGATCTGCTGCAGGGGGAAAGTTTGTGGGTTTTTTAAAAAAGGTTAGTAAGTAGCAAAAAGCTTACCTGGCCCAAGATTGGCTTTGGGATAAAAATTTGGGAGTTCCTAATCAAGTTTTTTAAATTTAGAAAAAAATGGCTTACATAAATCAAGATCTGCTTGTGGGCAAAAGTCTGTTTTTTAATCTAGGCTGGTAATTTAATGAAAAAACTTACCACCCTAAGATCTACTGTAGACTAGGTCTGTCTAAAAGGATTGAAGGTTAGTAGTTAATTAGGAAATGATTACCTGAAATGCAGCTTGGTTAAAGAAGAAGATTAGTTGATCAAAACAATACTTACTAAACCAAGACTTTCAGGGCAAAAATCTGACCCTTCTAATCTAGGTTAGTAAATTTGATAAAAATGACTTACCCACCCCAAGATCTGCTGTGGATCAAGCTCATCTAATAGGATTTGAAGAAGGTTAGTAATTTTAATGAAAAAGTCTACCTGAAATGCAGAATCAACTTGAATTTTGAATTGAATTGAATTAGTTTTTTTAGAATTATTACCTTTAAAAAGCAAAGTTAGCTTTAAATTTTTAAAAAATATGCTTACCTTGAGTATAACTGATCTACTATGCTTGAAACAGTTAGTATTATGTGTATATTTTGAAGCTTACCTTTGTTTTGAAGTGAATCTATAAAATTTAAAGTGAAAAAGTTAGTAATGTGTTTATTTAAGGCTTACCTTGGCTTAGTAAATCTAATCTTTTCTGTTTGGCGGAGAAATAGACTAATTGACCAATCATTGCTCATGATGTGATTTCTAGCTCCAATGGTTATCAGTAAGTTTTTAAGTAGAAATTTAAATGTCTTACCTTTATATCAAACCAGATGATTATACATCTGACTATCATAAAATCTAGTTTAATTTCAACTGCCGCAGGTGGGGTTGCCGCAAGACACTGTGAAGTGTCCAACAACCCCTCCTGCGGCAGCATCACCAATTAGGACCAGCCTGCTGTATAGGCACAACCAATAGTGTTGTTGGCCTCAATTGGACGTAAAAGCAGGAAAGTTTTTCCAGGCCAACACTCAAGAAAAAGCTTCCCCAGGGACTTGACAGGGTATATATGACATGCATGGTGTGGCAGGCGGGATGCCAAAAAAACAAAGCTGAGCTACGCCTGCTTTGCCCTTTTACAGCATCCCACCTGGGTATGTGTCCAGGTATCCTAATTGAGTCACATTTTTTATTTATTTAAATAAGTGACCTTTTAAAACTATTTTCTTAAACTCTTGTTGGTAAAAGGAAAGATGTGTCAGGCAGGCTGCCAAAAGAGCAAAGCTGTGCTACGCTCAGCTTCACTCTTTTACAGCAGCCTGCTGATATGTTTTCCAGTTATAGCTGGTAAAAAGCGTTTAACAATGGCAGCCTGCTGGTATGTATTTCTATTCTATAGCTGGTAAAAGGAAAGATGTGCAGGCAGTCTGCCAAAAGAGCAAAGCTGTGCTATGCTCAGCTTCACACTTTTAAGGCAGCCCACTGGAATGCTTTTCTAGTTTTCTGACTGGTAAAAAGCGTTTAGTGATGGCAGCCTGCTGAGATTTATTTCTAGTATATATCTGGTAAAAAGAAAGATGTGTCAGGCAGGCTGCCAAAAGAGCAAAGCTGTGCTACGCTCAGCTTCACTCTTTTACGGCAGCTGCTGGTATGAGTTTCTAGTCTATAACTGTAAAAATCCTTTATTGTTGGTAGGCTGCCAAAAGAGCACAGCTGTGCTACACTTAGCTTTACTCTTTTACAGCAGCCAAATGATGTGTTTCTGGTCTCAGAGCTGATAATTAGCTTTGCTTGAATTAGAGATAATTATATATTATTTACAATGTTTTTTGTCAGGGTTAAAAGCTTAGCAAAAATTACTGAGTTTAAAGCTAGGAGTAGTGGGCAGGGTACCAAAAGAGAACAGTTGTGTTACAGTTAGATTTCTTTTATACAGATGCTCTCTGGTATCTTTCTGTTACTCTAGCATAAATGTGTTTTTTTAGTTCAGTAAAAAAATCTAATTTTGTTCATTATTATAGTTTTGCAAGATGATTTAGCAGCACACAAAGTTATAGTTATCATTATAAAAACAATAGTTGTATCTGTTGTGCAACTTTATTAGAGAAATATAAAGAGATGCTTAACAACTTTCTCTATTAAAATATTAGCAGGGTCTATTTTATACTTTTATTATGGATTATACTTTTGACATTGAGATGAAATATTGAAACCTTACATTATCTTAAAACTACATTACTTTTGAAATACTTTTATTTTAAATAACAAATTATGTATCTTAAAGGACAAATCAACACATTTATAAAAATTCCAATCATATTATATAAATATATATTTATCTATGGCTTAGTTGATGTAGTCTATAAGCTTTACCATATCATACAAAATTTGTAACTGAAATATGTATGTTTGGTTGATATATTTTTTGTTCTGAAATATTTCCACTGTATTATACATCTAAATTAATTTTTTATGCCAGATAAATACCACATAGTAGCTTATACTTTTTATTTTTTAGCAGTGTCTGAGTTAATTGTGGTTACTTTCTAAAACAATTTAATGTTTTTCTATTTGACTGTGTTAATTTCTCTAGCATGTTTATCCTTTTAATTTTTAGTAAAAAGCTTAGAAATCAAAGCCATCTCAAATATTCTTTTTTAAAGTGGAGATGTTTAATTATTTAGGTTTTTATTTTTGAAAAGTAAATAAAAAAGAGTTTTTGACATAGACATGTAGATAATAAAAGGCTAATACAATAAAAGTAAGAAGCATCTATTAAAATGTTCTTTTTATTCAAGAAGTATAGTTTTTTTAGATTTTTCAAAGTTGTATAGTTAAAAAATACTTTTGAAACTGTGCTTTTTGGATCAAAAAACTGAAAATTGGATCAAAAAACTTTATTTCAACTCTATAAATAAAATAATCTAAGCATATGACTTGCTTAGATCATTTAACAGTTCCTAAGAAAAAATAACATTTAGTTTTTGGCATTAAAACTTTGCAAAGGAGACAAAAAGTAAAATTTTAATACTATTAAGTGCAAAAAAATAAAAAAATAACCAATAGATAATCTTAATTAAGTGAAATTTTTTATTTATAATTTATAAAAAAATATGTAAAGAAGAATATCTTTTTTTAAGTGATAGTTGGTTAAAAATGATTGAAAAATAGTAGATATCCTAAGACTAAAAATACTTATCATACCTAAGTTTTGCTAAAAAAACTTACAAAACCCAAGATCTGCTTAAAGCCAAAATCTTGAGGTGCCAGTTTAAGCTAGTAGTTTGGAAAAGATGACTTACCTATCCATGATCTGCAGCAGGTAAAATAGGGTTTTTAGATAAGGGTTAGTGGTTTACACAAAAAAATGTCTTACCCAGCCCAAGATTGGCTTTGGGATAAAAATCTGGGAGTCACTAATCTAGTTTAGTAAATTTTAAAAATGGCTTGTCTAACCCAAGATTTGCTTTAGGGCAAAAGTCTGGTTTTTTAAATCTAGACTGGTAATTTAGTGAAAAAACTTACCACCCCAAGATCTGCTGTAGACTATGTCTATCTAAAAGTATCAAAGGTTAGTAGTTTTTTTGGAAATGATTACTTGCTCAAATGCAGCTAAATTTTAAAAGGTTTTGAAAATCAAACCATTACTTACCAAACCTTAATCTACTTTAGGGCAAAAAGCTGGTTTTTAAATTTATGTTAGTAAATTTGATCTGTTAAAATGACTTACCTACCTTGATCTTCTTTGAACCAAGCTCAAAAAAAGGATTTGAAAAACATTAGTATTTTATTTAAAATGATTACCTGAAATTAAAGCCTTTGATTTGATTTTAAATTGAATTAGTTTTTTTAAAAAATTATTACCTTTATAAAGAAAAGTTAGCTTTGATTTAAAACAAATATGCTTACCTTGAATATCCTTGATCTATTTTGTTTAATTAAGTTAGTATTATGTGTATATTTTGAAGCTTACCTTTAGTTTGAATTGAATCTAAAGTGTTTGAACTGAATAAGTTAGTATTGAAGTTAGAAGGCTTACCTTGATCATCAAACTCTAATCTTGTCTTCTAGGTTTAGTTTATTATCCAATCATATTTGGATTGCCACATCCTTTTCACCAATGATGAGTGATTTGTGTTGTGCAACATTGGCTGTTGTCAGACAGGTTTGGACCCAGAAATTAACCAATCAAAATCAATAGAGAACTATTAAGCTCTGATAAAAATCAGTAAGTTTTAATAAAATATTTTAAATATCTTACCTTTTAATCAAACTGGATTATATTAAGTCCAATTTTCTAAAAGTTTTACTCTAATTGACACTGCCACAGGTCAGGAAGCTGCAAGACACTGCCAAGTGTCCAACAACTCCTCCTGCGGCAGCATCACCCATCAGAACCAACCTATCATTTAGGCGCAACACTTTCTGTTGTTGGCCTTAAACAGACTTTTAAAAAGGTAAGTTTTTCTAAGCAAAAACATAGTAAAAGGCTTCTCTAGTAAATGGAGAGGTCCTAGGCAATAAACAGGCAGGATTAAACCAATTCATCATGGAAAGCTAAAGGCTCCTTCAGTTTGATAGTAAAATCATCTGTACATCTCCTACTATTGTATATTAAACACCCATAAAATTTTACCATTCAATCAAAAAACTATCTGTAGCCCAATCTTAAAACTATGAAGGCTTCAATAAGTGAAAAATTCAAACTGAAAAGGTAGTTCTACCTTCACCTTTTCAGCCTTGTTCATCCTGGCCCCTTCAACCAGAGCATTTGAGGTAGATTTAAGATTCTGCTTCACCTTGAAAGTCTTGAAATACACCTTAATTATACATTGGATGGCCTGGGTGAAGAACCTGTTGCAACTGAACTAATGAGAGTTCAGTATTTGAATTGGGGAAGACATATGTTCAATAGAAAGTACAAAAATGAATAGAATAAGGTATTTTTTATTGTAGAATATTGTGATTAGTATACTATATGGGGAAAGCCACAAGGCCAAAGGGGGTGGCATAGTGGCGTGTCCTGTGTAAGGGTTGAAGCCAAGGAATAACTTGTGCAGGGATCAGAAAGTTGAATTGGCAGCGCTCCTAATTAGAAGAAAGTGCCCACAGTTAATATTGCCATCATGTTGATCCATGTTGTTAGATACATCAAGGGGCAACTCATTGAGTGTCCCCTGTGTATTGTGAGATATTATGGCAGGAAAGGAGAGAAACTTGGTTGCAACACCCCCTTGCCCCCTGCTTGTTGTCAGACACCAAGACCAGAGTCTGTGGAAGGTCTGGGAAGGTCCATACAAACAGCCTTTGTGCAAGGATGGTGCAGCAGGGGCACAAGCAATTGTGGTGAAGCTTTTTGGTATTTCCTTGGGCATCTTCAAGTTGATAGGTGTGGTTGTCATAGACTGCAGCTATTTTGAAGGGTCCTAGGTGATTGGGGTCTAGTTTGGCTGAATTGGGGTTGAAGGCATAGACAGGGTCATCTACAGCCTATCTGGCCTCCAGGTGTTTTGTACCTCCCTCAATTTGCTTGTGGTCAAGGTCTCAGGCTTTGGCATATCACTGGCTCAGGGAGGGAGTAGTCAACAAGGGGGCTCCTGGGAACTGTGGATTGTAATTTCCCTTGTTCTACCCCCATCAAGCTATCAATAGTTCCAAAGGCCAAGGTGCTGAGGCTGAACCCAGTGCCTCTGTTAATTCTTGCCTGTAAAATGAGGAGGGTAGTGGGCAGTTGTTCAGTCCACGCGGTATTGGTGTGCTCCTGTGAGATCTTGGCAATCAGTTGGACCAACAAACTATTTAGGAGCTCCATACGCTCATTGACCTGGGGATGGTAGGGAGTTGCAACTACTTGTTGAAGGGCATTCTTGGCAAAGTACATCTTCATGATGTTTCCAACAAGTTTGGGTCCACTATCTGTGATGAGACGTTTGGGTTGCCAAAAGCCGGCCACAATTTTCTTATCAATGAATTGGGTGATGGTAGTGGTTGTATGGTTAGTGATTGCCCACACTACTGGCTGACATATGAAGTAATCAATGGATGTTATGATGTACTTCTTTCCCAGCCTGTCTTCAGGGAGGGGTCCAACAATGTTGAGGACCCACTACTCAAAGGGTTCCATGGCTTTGATGGGCAGAACAGACTTGTGAGGGGCAGGTTTGGACATGTTTTTTTGCACAACACACATGACTCAAGAAGGTCCAAGATGTCTTGGTGCATACAAGGCCACCAAACCTTATGCTTCATTATATTAAAGAGGTTATGTCCTCTGATGCAACCCAAGGTACAGTGTAGTGTAGTATGGTATCCCCTTGCTGTGTGGTGGGAATATAAGGCCTTTTCTCCCCTGTCTCTGCCCGGCAGCAGACATTACCAGTGTCAGTGATGAACTGGCTTTCATTGTCCTTCAGTTTGGAAATAGTTGCATAATTTAGGCCTTTGTAATGGGTAACCTCAGAACGTAGGAAGAGCATTGGCCAATCTGGGTCTAAGTGTTATCTCCTGTGATGAATGCTACATATAGTCTAGAGAGGGTGTCATCTGTGACAGGTTCCTTCCCCAGTTTGTATTTGATGCGCAATTGATAGGGGGACAGGCGTTGAATCCTGCCTTCCTAGCATTGCTTCAAGTGAGACTGTGTATTGAATTACTGGAACAACTTGTGGTCTGTCAGGACGCAGGGTGGAAGAGGTGGCACCTTCCAGGTAACAGCGCCATTTCTTGATATAGTGCATAATGGCTGCCAGTTCTTTATCATGTATGGGGTAGCAGTGCTCGGAGTTAGTGAGCTTTCTGGATTTGTAAGCCACAGGGAGGAAGACACCTTGCCAGTTTTCACCCTTAGCACACCTCCTATGGCTCTGTCAGAGGTATAAGTCTCGAGTTCATATTGGTGGTTCTAATTGGGGAATTGCAACACAGGTGCAGTTGTAAGTCTTTGCTTCAGTGTCTTACAAGCTTGATCTCTGGAAGAGGTCCAGTGGAAGCACTGTTTGGTGTTTAAGAGCTCAGTGAGGGGTTCAATCAGTTCCTTGCAGTTGGGGATAAACTTCTGCACATAGGCAACCATGCCTAATAATTTACGCACCTGGCCCACATTGGTGGGGGGGGTGGCATACAGGTGATTGCCTTAATTTTGGCAGGGCCAGGGTTTATCCCTTGGGCATAGATGATGTGCCCAAGGAATAGTAACTCTGACCTGAGTAATCTGCATTTGGAAGGCTTGGCCTCCAGCTGGTTTTTACAAAGGGTGTTAAGGGCAGCACAGAGGTGTTGAAGATGTGTGGTTTGATCTTGACTGAAGACAATAATGTTGTCAAGGTACACAACAGCACATCTTCCAATCAAATCTTCAACTGCTTTGTTCATCAGCATGGCAAATGTGGAAGGAGCATTGGTCATTCCAAAGTTTATGACACAACACTAAAACAACCTGTAGTGTGAAAAAAGGCAGTCTTTTGCCTCATCCCCTGGTGCAATGCATACCTGGTTGTACCCTGCGGTAAAATCAATCTTGCTAAAGACCTTTGCACCTGTGAGCCTGTCAAATAGGTTGTCAATCAACAGCAAGGGTATTTATTCTTAACATTCACCTCATTTAAGGTGCAGTAGTTGGTTACCAATCAAAAGGACACATCCTTCTTTGCTACAAAGAAGACAGCAGACCCATATGGTGAGAGGGAGGGGTAAATAAAGCCCTTATTAAGCGCGTACACAAGGTGCTGGCAGAGGGTTTCATTTTTTTTGGTGTCAAGCAATAGAGGGGGCGCGCCTTAGGAAGCAACCCTTGTAGCTGTACAGTATGCTGGATCTCCTGGGGAGGAGGTAGTTGGTCCAGTGTTTCACTGAAAACATCTTTATACTCATTGAGGAGAGCGGCAAGTGCTGGTGGGGAGGAGTAGTCAAGGGGGAGCCGCAAGTGGTTTAGCGCAGATGGCTTTGACTGAGCATTGATCAAAGTCAAGCTTCCCCCCTTGAAGCCATACATACCGGTCTCTGTGAGTCTGAAAAGTACAGTGTCATGGAGTAACTTGCTCATCTTGACGGGTAGATCTGGAAGCCCACCCCATTTCTGTTGAGGGTGATTACAGATGTATCAGTCAATATATGGGTCATTATTTTAGAGATTAGGCCATTTTCTAATGCACATGCTGCTCAAGTCGCAGCATAACACAGTTCGATTTTGAAAAAGTAACTAATTACACAATTTATATTTAAAACATTAATAACTCAATGAAAAATTAATATTTTTTCACACTGTAAACTATCAAAATGAAGCTAAAAATCTTATCTTTCTATTGGTGTAAAATTTTTAATATGTATACTATGCTCAATATTAAAGCGAAAGTAATTTAAAAGAGCATAATCCAGATTTTATTATATGATTATATCTAATGATATAAAGTAGATCACTTTAAAGCTAATAAATACTCTTTTTTGAATACACAACAGATGTTTTTTATTTGACGAAATTAAAGATAAGATTGAGAGCTTTATTTTCGCATTTTATTTTATTTAAAAAGCTCAATTCTCTAGGATTTTATGATAGTTTGAAGTTAGGATGTTTTTATCACTGTTTAGATTGATTTTAAGGTTCAAGTGAGCTTCAAACCTCAAATTGAGCATTCTTTAAATGGAATTCTTTAATATTTTATCATTTAAAAATATGTGGAAGAGTTACAATTAACTGAATACATCATTTTAATTGATTTGCATTGATTACAAAGAGGATATGATGTAATAATAATGCTTAGCTGCTTCACATATATCACTTGTGCATGAAAACTGGGTATTTAATTAATTTCTGCAAACATAAATTCAAGTTCAAACTATAATAAAAGCTATCACACCATTTCTTTCAGAATGGTGTCATTTAGCTTGGTATATAAGAGCTAAAGTACCACAAAGCTTCTAATCCAAATAACCCAATTCAAAGACCACATTCTGATCATAACTACTCCATCATTAAGGCACACATCAAAGATCTGACCTAATTACAGATTCAAAATACTACCATGTCCTCAGTTAAATTTACTTCTTCCATGCTACCCTTTTTTTCCTTGGGAGCTTCAACAAAAAGAGAGAGAATTGCAATGTTAAAAAAGGCATTCCTCTTTATTGCTGGTGATGATCTTGATAATTTCATCAAGCACTTCCTTACTCAAACTGAATTTGGGAAAGCTCAGTTCCTGCCAACTATTCAAAATCAAAAAGGAAATGAGTTCATTGATAACTTAAAGGATTTCCTGAAATCTTCTCCCCAAAAGCATCTCCCGGCCTTGAAATATCTGGTTGCTTCCAGTTACTCTTTAAAATAGCTTGGAAATAGGGGGTTTAATATAACCAAAAGGGAGTTTGAATACTCAAGAAAAATAGATAAAAATAAAAATGTAAGCTTAAACAAAAAAAGCCAAAAAAATAATAACTATTCATTAAAAAAAGAAATAACTAAAAAAATAATTAAAAAATTGCTGGAAAATTCTTTTGAAACAAGCCAGTTTACAAAAAAAGTGCCTGAAAAAATTTATAAAGATATAGAAAAAGAGATGAGTAATTACTCAACTGAAATTAAATACTCTCTACTTAAAACAAAAAAAGAAATATATGAAAATATGAAAATAAAAAATGAAATTTCAGTTTCAATTTCCACTTACTATAAATTAATCCCTAAAAATATAATAAAAAGTAAAAAACAAACTGATATGTGCAATATTTGTAATTTAAAAAATTCACTAGAAAAAAAGAAGGAAGAATGTGAAAGTAAAAACTTACCATTACCAGAATCTATAGACAATGACTTAAAGACTATTAATCAGCACCAAGACTTTTATGTTCATCAAAATTGTGAATATAAAAAAGATATTAATGAACTAGATGATGAGTCTTGTGTTGTAGTTATAGATTATAAAGAAAACTTAAAGGTTGGAGGTGGTCCAATTGAGACCAATAATTGTTTTTATTCAAAAAAACCAATCTCATTATTAGGGTTTGCATTAGTTTTTAAAGAAAACAATAAAATTAAATATGAATATCATGATTTTTTGTCTCAAATATTATCACATGATTCTTTATTTTCAGGTGAATGTCTAATAAGTCTTCTTAAATTAGATAGATTTAAAAAAATAAAAAATATAAAAGTATGGACAGATAATGGAAATCATTTTAGATCATATGAATTTTTATATTACTTATTTAAAGAGGCACCTAAATATATTAAGGGTTCCATAAAATATAACCGTTTTGTTGAATGCCATGGAAAAAGCATTGTTGATGGTCACTTTGGTGTAATATCAAAAATTTTAAAGGAAAAATAAAATGTACTTTATATTAACAACATTAATGATCTAAAAAATATTTTTGAGAAAGAAGAAAGAAGAAAAGAATTATACAATTCATCTTTAACTGGTTCAATTGTTTCCCAAAAAGCATTTTTTTATATTTATGAAAGGAAATTTAGGCCTATAAAAAGAGAGCTTGAAGTTAAAAATCTGCGCATTAATCTTTCATATTTGATGAAAGATGGGAAGTTATATACTTCACCTTTAACATTTGAAAGCTTCTCAGAATATTCTGAGATATTTTATCATTTGAAATCACGTGATGATACCAGAGAAACAAAAATATCAGAAGATGCTAGTAGTGTATTGGGGCAAGTTCATGAAGTAGGGCAGCTTACTAGAGGGTGTATTTTAAATAGAGTTATCAGTCTTTCAAAAACAACAACCTTTTTTTCTGAAACAAACTAAGAATATTTATGATGAGCCAAAGATAGGGTAATAGGATTTATAGCTTTGGGGCTGCTATTACTCTCCCATGCAACTCATCATAAATATTTTTGGTTTGTAGTAGCACTTAAGATATTTTCAGTAGTACTATAAGTTGCAATTTTCAATTATAAAATCAATGAATTATTTTTTAAAAAATCACCCAAGCCCAAGATCAATTAAATATTTGGGATTGATTATATTTTACTCTTTCTGAATAATTTGAATATGAATAATATGATTAAGTTATAAAATAACCAATCTGGCGCCTAGGCATAACAAGAAAAATAATGTCCCATATGGTTGGTTGTGTTAGAGCCATTTGAGACCAGCAATGACATTGTGGCTGAGTCCTGCCAAAATTGGCCCAGAGAGCTTAACCTGGATGTTCCCCATTCTCACAGAAAAGGGTACTGTCTCAGGGTAATTGCCACTTTACAGGAATCAGCTACTTGTACTGCCTTGAATCTGCTTGGCACCCAGTCTAGTTGTTGAGAGTCAGTAAACACCTGGTCAATCATAGTGTGATCAGCCCTGGTATCTACCAATAGTTTTTGGGTGTTCTCACAAAAACAGAAGGGGTAGGCCAAGCGGTTACTTTATTTGAAGAATGGCTTGCTTGGTGGACAGGGTTATTGCTGTGGACCTGGAATACATTGAGGGATTCAACTTCATGCACAATGTAATTACAGGGGTTCCTTGTAAGGAGGGATTGAGAGTGAGGATTCAGTGGGGTTGTAGAACCTCTTTTATCTACAACTCCCAGGCTTTTCCTGGATCCTCAATTTGTGCTGACTGGAGCCCCCCCTTGTGAGGACGCTTAGCCCCATTCTCCTGTTAGAAGGACTGGAAACAGCCCACCTGATTGTGGGCACTGCCAGGTGCAGGACGAGACTGAGGTGGTGCGCCATTGGATCTGCAAAAGACCCGTTGAAGCTTGGTTATTAGCCTCCACAATGGCCTTGTAGCAGTTGTCAACAGAGGTACTTTGGCCTACGGGAACCCACTTGCAGATATGGGGCTTGGTCCCATTGACTATTAAAGTGAGGAGCATGGCATTCCTGTTGGTGATAGCTTCTGGGGCAGCAGCAAGGGCTTGCTGCCAAGCAACAAGATATTTGGGGACAGACCCTGTCTGTTTAATAGCCAGGAGGGGAGTTCCCACTACAATGGGCAAGAAGGTTTCACTGTAGCAGGATTTTGCGGTGTCCCTGGATGATGCCCACGTGCCATCTAGCTCTTGGCTTGCCCAGTTAGTAAACCACACTGCAGAAGGCTCTGTAAGGCGCCCAGATGCAGTGGCAACCCACATGGGTTCTGGCGCTTGGCAGATACAGAGGTGAGTTTGGGTAGAATGGAGCCATCTAGCAATGTCAGCTCCTTCTACACCACCCGCAAAAGACTCAAGCTGGAGGTTTAGTATGTGTTGTGAAAGATCTGATTGGGGCAGGGTGACACTTGCGTTGCGCTGCCCCAGGCAGAGACAGTTGTACATGCTTGTGAGCACCAGCTGGTCCTGATAGATAACATACCCTTCAGCAATGTCCCCCTGGGAATTGGAAGGAATATTTCTTGGTGGGGAGTAGCCATACAGCCCGTACTCCATCATTTCTTGGGGGAATTTTTCTCTTGGATAGGTTGTCAACCTACTGCTGCTACCACTGTTGTAACTGAACCAATGAGAGTTCAGCATTAAAATTGGGGAAGACAGAAGTCCAATAGAAAGGACAAAATGAATAAAATAAGGTATTGTTAATTTTAGAATATTGTGATTAATATACTATATGGGGAAAGCCACAAGACCACAGGGGGTGGCATGGTGGCGTGTTCCATGTAAGGTCTGAAGCCAAGGAATAGCTTGTGTGGGGATCAGCAAGTCAAATTGGCAGTGCTCCTAATTAGGAGAAAGTGCCCACAGTTCAATATTGCCATCATGTTGATCCATGTTGTTAGATACATCAAGGGGCAACTCATTGAGTGCTCCCTGTATATTGTGAGATACATTGGCAGGCAAAGAAGGAAACTTGGTTGCAACAAAACAATCCTCTGGAGAGGGCTTGATAGAAGGATCCAGTTAATAACATCCCCTAGCTTGAGGTAATATCCTCCTGCTCATGCTGGAGCTTATCAGATTGTTATGATACTTTAGGTCTCCCAAAGCTGCTCTTGGGATGCTTTTACTAAGCCTTGGGTGCCAAAATTGTTTTCATCTTGCCATTGGCAGTCCTTCATTAAACATTTTCAGGAGCTTGGCCCAAGTCTTTCCCCACCGCTTGATTACTGCCCTGCCCATCTACTGGAGCTTGAAGTACTCAGGTAAGGCTTAAACTCTCTTTGATTAGCTATTTAGAGCTCCTTTTAGAGGATCCTAACCCCTTGCACAGTATGCTTAGAATTTAAAGATCCAGATAAATGAGCTGTGCAACCACAGGTTTGTAGGTATTCAAGGTATCCCTCCAGCTCAAACTACCTAGCTCAGTGTTGATCAGCTCATGCTGATAGGATCATGAAATGAAGGGAAGGGGAAGCCCTGTGCTTCTTGCTAGACACTTGCTTGTTTTTATTAGATTAGTAGGCTCAAAGTTCATGATGCATACACGTGGGCTAAAAGCTATGAGGTTTATTTTTATTCAGCTTCTAGGGTGATGATGTCCTTATTGATATTAGTGGAGCTATCTTGGGTGGCTTGGTCTTTCTGATCATACTGATCAGGGGGAACTATAAGAATGTTTATGTAATATCAAATTCCCTGGTATAAATGTCCTTGGTGGCCCTGTGGCAAAGAAAGAAGGCAAGGTATATAACCCAGACGTTGACTTGGTCATTAGCTATCCAGAGCAGATAAAACATCCTGGGGAGATGACAAAATTATGTTTAACTAGCCAGGTTGATAACTTTTTTAACTCATTGAGGTTCTCCTGTGCTGCATAGAAGATGGTTATATATTTGGTTTTCACCCCATTATTGTTAAGGAGGGAGTGCTCTCCATTGGGTAAAATTTAGAACTCAGGAGTGGGCTTTGTATCATTGAAACATAATTGTCATCAGTCTGTGATAAGCTTTTTGAAGCTCACTTGTTGCTGATTTAATTGATCATTGAATATTTATAAGATATTATTACATCATTAAGGTTCAGGTGCTTGAGGGCCTTGATAGAAGATCAGCACCTTAAGGTTAGCAGAGAATTTGTCAGCATAACAATATACCAATTTAGCATCCATGTAAAGGTATGGTTGAAAGCTAACAATTATACACTCTCTCCCACTGTTGTGAATGCCACTATTCACAGTATTTTGATTTTGCCTTTGGTGGGCCATTTTGAGGGCAACTCTCTTGCTTTTGCTACTCAAAATGAGTTGATGACCAATTCAGAAAGTACAATTGTTTGTTTCTTGATCCCTGCACAAATCACTTGCCCCACTAATGCTGGTGGCAAGTGATCCTACCGTCCATGTAGTGTTTTGTGGTAAAGCTACACAGTATATATTCACAATCTTTATACCCAATAAATCTTAAGTTCTATTCACATTTTTGTCTTTGTGTCTTCTGTACTTCTGTGCCTCCCTCTAGCCACAACTAGTAGAGATTATTATTCCAGGGCTGCAAGGTAAACACATTTGCCTTCCCTGTCATCTAACCAAGACTTAGTACAAATCCAATCCTAAGGTTAGTATTTCCTGTCGTGTGTCTGTGCCGCGCCTCAGAACACAACACCCACCCTAAATCTTTTGGCTACCCCAGCAAAGATTATCTTCATATACAAAGGTTTTGCCCTTTTTGGGAACTTGGGCTTCTTAAGTTGAAGATATAAGTATCAGGGATATAGCTAGGGTTACCATTGGCTGAAATAACTGAGAACTAGTTGGATGATTGAATTGAGGGTTTATAACTTGCCATCAATCTTATAAATGCTTTAAGTTATAGGTGGATCCTAAGATATGTACCAGTTGGCCTTGAATTTTTAATGGCTCTAAGGAAAATCCTGCAAATCAGAGAAGGAGGATAAAGAAGATATCTAATGAGGAAGGAGGTGACATATTCTAGGAAATGCACTGCTTGCCAGGACTACAAAATATTATATCTCAAGATATAAAAGAATAGTGACATGATTAAAGCCAATTAACTATTATCTAATATAAAATTCAAATGTATGTATAGCATTTTATAGTATTTATTTGATAAAATGGGAAAGTTATGCAAGGGGATGTTGTAACTGTGCTGTTTTGACAGAGTTACAAGGGGAAAAATATTTAGAGGATTGATAATAATCTTTATTGTGAGATAGTGATTATATAGCTATTGTGAATCAATGGATAGCAGGAACATGATTGGTGACCACACGGCTGGATGGAGGAGGGGGTGGCTTGATCCTGCTAATGAGTCAAGCGCCAAATTGAGGTATTCACCGTGAGGGATCATCATTTGTTCATGTTGATTGATTTGGTAATCCGAGTTGACTTCCTGGTCTGGCTTCGAGTGACCGGGTAATCGGATTGCGGGTCACAAACCCGCTTGGTTGGAACCTTGCTGGCGGGTCGAGCCTGTGGTTTTGACAGGGATGAAAATTAGTATAGACTGAAAACCCTCTGAATTGCTCTTGGCACAATTGTGCAACTTGTAGCTTTACCAAAGGTAGAAGCACATAATAAATGTACTGATAAAATAATCATTGCATCATCATGCTAAAAGTTGAATATGATTTTTATAATAGAGGGTACAGATTTCATTCAGTAAACTTCACCATGGAGGTGAAGCAACCTATTCCAAGTCTAAAGTATGAGAGAATGATAATTTACCAGTTTGGTTAATTAACACCAATGATCTATGCAACGGCCATTGAAGGTATTTTCAAAAAACAATGTAAACTAATTTTTATCATTTTGTCTAAAGTAATAATATGGTGAGTTGATCATTTAAAACCCATGCATTTTTGCAAAATAGTTTGGGGTTGGAAAATCTTTATAATTCCAAGGTCCTGGCTTCACCTGATAGAAATATGAAAAGATCTTGGTATACATTTCAGAATAAAAGGCTTGTGATTTGACTTGTGGTTAACATCCATCTGAGTAGGCATGGTATTCTTTCTTTCCGTAGCCAAGCTTGCGTAGGTTCCACCCAGGAGACATGTCAAGCCCGGTAATGGTGAAATAGTCGGTCGTAATGACCAAGGTTCTCGTTGATAAGCTGAATCTCGCTCGAGGGTGGGATGTCATGAAGCACGAGCCATCAAGGATATGCCAGCAGGAGAATATATTTGTAGTGTTCATTGTGATAGTGATATCAATCGTGTCCCACCAGAAGCGATTTTGATTATGGATGGCTTGGGCAAAGTAGCAGGCGCTTGCTGGCGCATGGAAACCGGGTTGGCTATCAATGTAGAGATGTGGTTGTGCCAAGACGCACGAAGCCAGAAGGGACTTGAACATTTGCAGTAGATACATGCGCTCAGTTATTGTCAATACTCAAATCACCGTTTGACTAAAGCTTGCGTAATGGCTCGCTTTGTGGCTGCTCCCGAATAATAAAGGAGATCAGTTTATTTTATGGGCAGATCCAAAGAAAGTATAGTTTCTTTAGACAAGTGTATATTTTCATGTTTGTATTTATCTAGCCAAGATTACTTTTATTAAAATTTTATTAAAAATAAACCCATGTTTGAAATTAATATCACATTCACCCGAGCTTTACTTAAAAATGACAGAAGGATCCTTTAAATGGAGCCATATCCTTTTGTGTGAGCTTTTTCTAATTTAATTTCTAGAAAGTGGACCAATCAGATTCGCCATTTAATATTTAAACCATTGAAATTCAAAAATAGCTATGGATCAATTTAAAATTCTAAGAGTTTAACTTTTGCCATCCAACTTTGGGTTTTTAAATGATAACCTCTATTAGGACAAGAGACCCTAATTAATGGCGATGCCATACAGCAAGATCCGGTTTCCTAATCAGTAACTGCATAAACCATCCCAAACAACCCATCATATTCCAGGCATCCATCTTGCATTCCAAATCCAGTTGAAAATTTTCAACAAGACGCATGGCAAGAAGTGCATCATTCAGAAATCCATCGAAATGGATACTGGGTCGGAATAGTGCTCCTGATTTTAATCACATCTGGAAAATGAGCTTTAGTTTAGAATTTATATTATACGGAGTATAAATCAAGTCTCATGTTTTTTTCTCAAAGTAAGAATTGCTTAAATTTTAAAATCTACCCTACTGCAAACCCGCCAGGTATAAAAATAATAATCAAAAGGATCGGCAACTCTCACATTGTGAAAATATAACTATAGATAAATTTGGTATTTATTCATACATTGCCTAGTTTTACTGGACAGTGTAACACCTCGATTTTTACCACATTGATTTATTGTGAGAGGTTCTTTGGATGAGGATATTTAAAGTAAAAACCAATACAGTAGTTTTAAAAGCTATGGTGACAGCCAAAAATACTTCAGATTTAAACGAAATGATTTCAGATTTAAGCAAAATCCAAAAAGAGCAAGATTCAAGAATCAAATAATCTAAGTATTTTTGTGAACTGGCAAAATGTCAAACTATATACAAAATTTCACTGACACATTATACAAAATTATCTCAAACATCAAGCGGTGTAGTGCAAACCACAAACAAAATGGACTGGCCCATCAAGTGAAATAGATAGATGCTGTTCCAGAATATATTATAATCCAATCAGGATTCATATGAGGCCTCAACAGAAGGACTAAAACAAAACCAAACTTAGAGCAATCTAGAAGCAAGATTTCACAAACACAAAACAAAATGAAGTCACCCAAGATGTGTAGTATGAGCAGCCTAAAATATAAAATCAACAGTTTTACAGTCAATCAACAGCTATCCAATCTAGGAACAGAGGCATTTAATCCATTTTCATGGCTACTGATTGATGTATAATGGTTTTGAGGACATTCAAAATATGGACTCATGATTACAATAAAAATAAATCATAAAATTTTAAACTTCTACTTTTAGTGATTCCATCCTAGGTTTTTTACAATGGTTTTTAACAATAACATTTTTGACGGTGCCAGCAAACAAGACAGCAGCTGCCAAGGAAGATTCTGTGAAAGTGAGGCTCAGAGTGTGGAGGCACCTGTTTATACCCAGGTCTTTGATGAGGGTAACAAGGAATCTGACTTGTACTTGACCTCCAACCCCTATGGCTTTGACTTGTTCAATAATCACTTAGCGTCTAGCTCTGCCCCTGCTCCCATACCCACCCCCACACAAGCTGACATTCAACCAACCAATCAGGATGACAACCTTGATTTAGAACAACTTCCTGCCCCTGGCCAACCTGCCCCCCCTCAGCCAATCAGGTTAAGCTCCTGCAGCCCAGCGCCCCAAATAAAGAATAATTGCTGCCCAAATTTTCCAAGAAATTGTGGCGCTCAACCAGTGTGGCCTGACCTGGGACTAGATTGCCACCCAGTTGCAACTTACCTGAGCCACCATCATGCAGGAATTCAATAACTTAATGAACAAGGGGAACCTGATTGGGATGGCCAAGAAGCCCAAGAAGGCCCCAGAGTCCCAGATCAAGGGCACATATCTGATTATGCTTTATCTCCTACAGCGGGACCCCAAGCTTCCCCTGACCCAGGTCCAGAAGCAACCTGCGCACCATGGCATTTGGGTATCTGGGCGCATATGCAGATCTGGATGCACGGGAAAGTGGTGTCAGTCCGGGTGTTGACCAATTTTGGCAGCAACTAATGGGATGGCAGGGAGGGTTCCCCATATGATCCTGCCATTGAGTCCACTCTTGCCTGATGCCTGATAAGTTTATCCACTGATATCATGTCCATTGCCTACTACAAGCTATCAATAGCTTTTGACAATTTTGGTGAGCAAGGAAAAGCCGCCACCAAGAATGGAAGAGAGAAGGTCAAGGGGGACTTTCATTGGTGCATTTCTGGATGTTTTGACCAAGGGCTAAGTCTATTATCAGACAAACTCTGATTGCACCAATGGTTATGAGTATAGCCAGATCCTCAGTGGATTACTGGACTCCTGGGCCAGCTTGGATTCCTCCTATTGGGGTTTCTTGAGCCAATAGATGGAAAAATTCTAAGGCCATCAAGACAATTTAAGAACGCAGGCACCAGGCCTCAATCTACCCAGATGGCCACAACACATCTACTTAATTGATGGCATGTTCTATGATATTGGATAAATTTTCCTAGTACAGCAGCCACAGGCCTTCAATGATCTATGTCTTGGCATCCAAGACCACATTTCTCTCTTAGGTCAGCAGATAGTGGCTAACTTGTTTTCCCAACTTGGTTTTCCAATTGAATAGGGCAGCTAATAATATAAGGATAAGAATCTCCCACCCTGGGTCACAGCTGCCTACCAACCAGTCAAACCAATGACAGAAAAAATAGAATGATGTAATCTGTTGGCCTACATGTAAAATACACTTGGTTCATCCCCTGCCACAACCAACCCTTACACATCAGCCCCTTCCACTCAATCCCAGGCCTACCAAGCCAGCACCACCTATACTCCTTATTTTCCTTGTCATTCTGCCCCATAGAAATCACTCTTCCTGTCCCAAACAAACTCCGCTCACCCAAAAATTTTATTTATACTATTTTTATCCAGAATTTCAGTTGTTTTTTCCTTGTTTTTAGTTGACTGTATTCTTTATGTTCAGCTTATTTCTATAACATCATATGTTTACCATGCCGCTTATCTAGATCCAGAACACTGTTATTTTTAGCTCTTTACACAGCCCCTTGTGAAAATAGTAACAACAATTTGGTGATCAGCTAAATTTTGAATTAGAAAATTATAGTGTTAACTGTTTTTAGATAAATTTGTTGCTGATCTGAATTCAAAACCTTAATGATAAGCTTTAAGCCAATCATGAGCCGTGTGAGAAGGTGATTGTTGTGACATAAAGGACCATTCAACAATTCTTTGATTCATGGGTGCTAGTTAATCTGATTGGCTGGTTGTTTTGCCATTCTGCACCATTACTGCTGTGGTAAGTTGTTGGTGGACTAGTGCTCAATCAGCTGCTGGGTTAGAACCAGTCCACAAACAACTGGCCATAATGGTAATGGTGCAGAATGGCAAAACAAGCAGCCAATAAGGTTAATTAGTGCGCATGCATCAAAGAATTATTGAATGATCCTTTATGTCACAACAATCACCTCCTCACACGCTTCTGATTGGCTTAAAGTTTATCATTAAGGTTTTGAATTCAGATCAGCAGCAACTTTCCCAAACACAATAAATATATAATTATCTGCTGTAAATTCAGAACCTAAACGCAAAAATGCAGGATTGTCAAATCCTTGGTCCAAATTTTGGAACACTTTTGCAGGATGGCCTTTTTTTAATTAAATTGATTTTTTGTGTATTTATTTGAATTTTTAAAAATGCGTAGCCGGAATCCAAATTTAATGTACAGCAAGCACACTAGCAAGCACCAACCCAAATCAAGAAGCTCTACCACAACTGAAATCAAACTAAAAATTCAATCTCAATAACCATATTTAGACAAAAAGTGATTAAACTCTAAAATTATCCAAACCCGGAAAGTATACAATATTATACACTTCAAATCACGGATATAGAAATTCTGTTACTATCCAAGGCTAAATCAAGAGAAAACAACTACCCATAACTAAACCAATAACTCCAAATAAATACATATTTAATCTAAAATATATTTTTTATTTTATTTTTATGGACTGTCAATTGCATTCCCAACCAGCTCCTGCACCAGCCCCCAGGGCAACCTGTCCACAAGGGCGTCCCAGAGGGTCCAAGCATAGACCCAGAACCCAACTCAAGGGGAGTAATGCCGGCACACAGGCCTCCCAAGGTGACATTGCCAGTCAACCACCTCCCACATCCCAATCCAGATCAACCAGCCTGAATCCTGACAGAAGCCGCTCTCAAGGGCTGCCACCTGGACTCACTTGCTGTCTAATCAATGCTTACCACAGAGTTCAGGCTTTCTGTCTCAAAAGCCCTTGTTTACTAATCAATGGTTAATCTGAGCTTCTTTGGAAGGTACTGGGTTTTTTTCTGCACAATCAAAACAGTGAAAAAACCATAGAGGATTGAGACATTTATGCCAAGACATATCTGGCCCTAAAGGAGACTGGGAATGTCCAGTTCTTCTATATTGATGAATCATCATTTTCCTCCTGACTCAGGTCTAGGCATGGGTGGGTTGAGAAGGGGTCCAAGGATGGTGTAGCACATTGTGCAGCTGTCCATTCCAAAACATATTCAATGGTAGCGCTTCTGGGTCCTCGTGGGTTGGACCAATATCAAATGATCAAGGGTTTCCACAATAGCAGGACTATTCTCAATTTTCTCCGAGCTGTAAAGTAATACCTCTGGATCAATTACAGCAGCACAACCAACATTGTTGTGTTGGATAATGTTGGGCTTCACAAAGTGTATCTGGTTGTGTATGAGTCCCCCCCCTGTTGACAAAAACAGCCACGCCTCTAGCCACTAGCTTGCTGATTGTCCGATGAGACTTCTCTTCCTCCCTCCATATTCCCCATTCCTGAATCCAATTGAGGAGGTCTTTGGGTGGATCAAGAATAAGATGAAGAAAGGCCTCCCTCAGGACACCAAGGATCTCTTCAACATCCTTGAGGTCAGTCAATTTGAGATGCCACCCAATGTGTGGCGGCTTTCTACAACCACTCAGAATCCTTCCTTCCAAAAGCCCTCAACTCTGAGTAAATCAGATAAATGGGCAATCTGGGTTTTATTTGTATTTATTTTTATTTTTGTTTTTATTAGGACTCAAAAATTAGTATTGATATATAATGACGTGATGTTGAATTGTATGATAGACATATAAGAATATGTACAAAAGTTAAGTAAAATTAATTATACTTGATATGAGGACACATATTTTTATTATAATGCACCAAATATTGTATTTACTGTACTGTAAATTCAGAACCTGAACGTAAAAATGCGGGATTGTCAAATCCTTGGTCCAAATTTTGAATCACTTTTGCGGGCAACTCAGCTGAGTGAAAAATAAAATATTTAATAAAATCAACCATTTATTTTGATTTTTTTTGGTTTATTTAAATTGGACAATTTCAAATCTCTTGAGCAGATAACTCAACTAACAAAAGACAAAACTCAGCAAAAAAATGCAGGATACTTGAATCAGAAATGCGGGATTCTTATGTACAATTTGAGATTTCCTGTATTTCAATTGAATCATGGACATCATGTAAAAATTAACAAATCTGAAATTGCGGGATTGTCAAATCCAAGAACCAAGTTTCAAATCATAATTGCAAGGAATTTGAAATAAATATAATTTATTGGTGTCTCAAAAAGGATGCTAATGATATAGAGTGGATTTGTGCTAATTCTTTTAGGAATCATAGGCATTCTCAAAAATCACCCTATTCCATTTTAGGACGGCTAAAATTTAGATGCTTGATTACAGTAGATTTCAGAAGATGCTAATAATAAAGTAGAATTATATATTACAATCTATCTTATCACATTATCTTTCCTTTGGTATGTTGATAATTTGCTTGCAATTAATTGGACAGCTTGATTTCCTATTGCCAAGGCTACTGGAGGTGAAGCTGTCCAATTAATTGCAAGTACATTATCAACATACCAAAGGAAAGACAATGTGATAAGAAAGATTGTAATATATAATTCTACTTTATTATTAGCGTCTTCTGAAATCTACTGTAATCAAGCATCCTTAGTAGCAATACATGAATACATAGTAAACCAATGGTTTATCTTTCTCACCTCTCCTTCTTTCCTTCCTCAAAAATAAGTTTGTTTGTCCCCTGGCTACGCCGGGGGCCAAAAAACTTTTAAAAAATTTCTGTGTTATCAGGAGAGCAGCTCATAAATCATTATATGGTTTTATGGTTGCTATATTAGTAATTTAAAGTGCAGAATATTGCATCATTTCCAGTTTAGATAATTTTTCATTTAACTTAATTTCATGTCTAAACATGGGTGTTTAGATTGGATTTTTCATTTGATTTTATCCAGAGTGGAGCTTCTTGATTTGGGTTGATTTGTCCTAGTTACTTACTGTACATTCAATTTGGATTCCAGTTCCCGCAATTATTATTTGAGTTTACTAGTGGCATTCAAAAGTGATTTGAAATTTGGTTCTTGGATTTGACAATTCCGCAATTCCAAAAAACATAGTAAACTTAATGGAAATGGTTGATGGATTTGAACGCTTCAAATCTGATTCCAGTTAATTCATTTTGTCCATTGGAAATATGCAGTTTGACTTAAACTTTGCAAAGTGTCTATGAGTTCCCAAATTTTTAAAAATTCAAATAAATACAAAAAAAATCAATTTAATTAAAAAAAGGCTATCCCAAAAAAGTGATTTTAAATTTGGACCAAGGATTTGACAATACTGCATTTTTACGTTCAGGTTCTGAATTTACAGTAGAGCTAACAAATAAATAAATTAAAAAAGATAGAAATAGATTAATTTATTTAAACAATTGTGAATCCTTGTTGTTACTTTGGCTTTTTTAAGCCACAAATTGGACCTTGCAGGTCATCATCTGATCCTTATTATTTCAGTGCCACTATAGCCACACAACACGGAAACCAATGATTTTCATTTATTGCTTACTAATTAGTACTTAGGACACAAGACAAGCATATCAAATATATTTATCAAATTATATTATGAGGGAAAGGTAATTCAAGTTCTAAACAATCACTTGTTTAGAACAATAGTGGAGCGGGCCGCATGATGCAGATAAATTCTATTCTCATTGTTTAACTATGTAATAAATGAACCCGTACTTGACAAGCTAGTAAATAAAAACATTTTTAACTTAGTTTTATTATTTGACGTGGTTGTAACTATAACTAATGTCTTGTAATATATTTAGATATATTACTATTATAATTACCCTATTTAAAATTTAAAACAATCTTAAAATATTAAAAGTAAAATTATAAAACTTAAAATATATCTATTAAATTTTAAATATTAAAATTTATATATTAAACTTTAAATATTAAAATTTATATATTAAAGTTTGAATATTTTTATTTAATTGTGAATTATTTAATATTGAAATATTCAGTATTAAAATTTTAGTATTTTAAATATGGAGTATTAAAATAAAAAAATTTAAAAAATAAAATAAATTTTCAGTTGCAAGGGAATATGATTTATTAAGGGGATGCAAATTGCTAAGGGGGATGCAATTATTCTGGGGTATTATTCCCCAAAATTATATTTTCTGCTAATGCGTCCAATTGGGACCACATACTCTTCTGCACATGGTGGACAACTCTGGCACCAATTGCTAGAGGGGTGGCGCTCAACACCCAGGTGGTGGCTGAGTGTCTTATAAAAGGCAATATTAAAAGAAAATTAACAAGGAGTTGGTTCTCTGGAGGTATTGTGTACCCGTACAACAAAGCTAACGTAAAACAGTCATATAGGACATGATCTATGGTTTGGTAGCCCCGCAGTGTCTTCATTTTATCTAGTGCCAGCCAGCAGATGTCAATTTGAAGGAGGACATCCTCCAGCTTCTTCATGTTGGCCTTCATAATGCAGTGTAGTACTACCCCGAGGTAAACAGCAAGATGCAGTTGCTGTGAGGTATAGATTTCTGCAAATAAACAGAATTTCTTGTAGATTATAACTAATTGATTTGTATAGGCTGTGTTTGAAAAATTGAGTAAAGGAGAGTCAGGCATTTTGGAGGCATCTGCAACCCATGCCTCTGCAAACAATATGAATAAAGGCTTCATTTTATTGACTAAAAATGCATTGCCTGTTTGATTTGATATTGATTTTGTTAAATTATTGAATATTGCGGCTTTGATGTTTTCTTGTGGAACGTGAAATTGACTTTTTTCAGGTTTATTTAATATGTGTTTATAGTTGAAAATGGAAAATGTTCAAGGCATTCAAATATATATTTGTCAAAATTCATGTTGACATTTATTTGGATATCCATCATCTTTTTGAAGTTGATATTTGCGCCTACTTCATAGGCTTCTTTGACCCAGGTTGAGCTTCCTTCTGGCGCTTTGAATTCCCTATTCATTGTGTCTTTTGTGCATATTTATTGATGTTATATTGTATATTTTATTTATTTAATTTTTATTTGTTTGTTTTACAGGGGCTACCAGTGATTGGTAACCCCTGTAGAACAAACTCGGCGTAAAAGCTGCCACTTCTGCAACCTTGTCCACATTCCTAGTTATAACTAAAGAAAATACAAATAAAACATAAAAAGACTTACTGATTGTTTTCCCTGTGGCCCCCTCAGCCACAGGCGCTCCTTCAGCAAACTTCATGAGTGTTGGCTGCTCTTCATTTGTTTTTCAGGGTTTTATTTTTCTTATTTTCTGTGTTACTTGTGTTTCCTCTTGATTTTCATTTGTTGAATTTTCATTGTTTTTTGAGGTGCTCCTGCTTCTTGACTGTGTTTTGTTTTCATCTGTTTCCATTTGATTATTTCCCTCTTTGTTGGTGTTTATTTCCTGTGGGATTTCAGTTCCTTCAATCAGTTTGATCTTCATATTGTTTTCTTTGGCCCCCTACCAAAACTCCCACAAATTGTAGGCCGTGACATTGAACTTCAGACTTGATAGGATTGTTCTCTGCAGATTGAGCAACGCTTCTTTGTTCTTTTTGTCTATAATATTTCCTAGTTTATTCAGAGCATCTTCTTTTGACTGGATTAGTGGCTAGCCCTTTTTACCCAGCTTTCCTGTTACTAATTCCCTGATATTTTGTTCTATTTCAACAACCTTTTGTTGGTGTGCTTCTAATTTGTTTGTCAAGTTATAGATATTGACATTTTGTTTGAATTACATCAAAAAACTGGTTTTTATAGTACTACCTTCAAGATGTCAATATTTTTCATCATTATTAATAAATTAAAGACCATAAATGTAAATATTACATTAGAATATTGCAATTATATGTCAACTCTTGATATTATGATATTATATGCACAACCAATTTGTTTTTTATAAAATTCATTGTAAATGAGGCCTTGTTTATTGTAATTTATTTAAATTGACTGTGTTTATATTAGAGAGCCATTAACGCTTAGTACAAATATTGATACATAGTGCATTTTACAGCCTGTATATTTACCTATTGGTAATTGTGGGGTTCCTGGTCACCCGTCCCCAAAGTGTGTCCTGGGTTGTAGCCAGGGACCGGCTTGGAGGAGTTGTCATTCTCCAACAGTGATGAATGGTTGGTGAGGAGCTTATACTTGGCCTGCATAAGAGCAAACTCCTCTAGTACCTTCCCAATCACTAGGCAAGCGTCTCCACCATACACTTGTACTTTAGCAGGTGCTAGCCCTTCTGTGGGCCAATACTAATCCTGTAATAGTCTTTCAAACTCTCCCCCAATAAACTCTCTTCCTCTATTTGCTATTTCCAAATGCCTTGTCACCTTCTCCCACTCCTCTTGGGCAGACTTACTAGAGGCAAACTTCCTGCACCCTAGGCAATAGGATTCCTTGTCCCCTGGGCTAGGATAGAAAATGTGGGGTAATTGACTCATGGGACTTATATTCTTTCTTTACACGGGAAATTTGGATAGGGGTTATAATAGGCGCTTTATTCACAGTCAGAAGGAAGATCCCCTTAGAAACCTTCTGATATATGGACTTGGAATAGAGAATAATAAGGGGGTTGTGCCAATACTTGGAATCCTTCAACAATCTCTTGGACTCCTTGTACTTGGTCTTGGGCTCCTGCACCTTAGTTGTGGGCTTATGTGTTCTAATCTTAGGCTCCTGCAGTCTGTTCCAGCTTTGGCTTCTTATTCTTGGTCTTTGGCTCCCTCTGTAGCTTATGTGGCCTTTGTAATCCACTTGATCCAGTCCCTGAAGAGTCTCAGATAGCTCCCCCTTTTATAGCCCTTGTTTCAGACCAAAAACCTCTCTTAGAACTCTGGTTCTTCAAAGCTTAAACCATCCTTTTTTTCTTTTTCTACAATATATTAAACCTTTAAACTTACTTCAGCCGATGAAAGCCCTGAATTTTCTGCTTCTGCTCCTCATTTTTCAGGCTTTAACTCTTAAGTTAAAGCCCTTAAAACACTGATCAAATAAACTCCGGCTTGCAGCCAATCACACGCCTTGATTCAACGGTTTTGCCAAAAAGGTTTCCCCGGATGACCCGTCCTTGACCCTGGTTCAAACTTGATGCTGTCTTGCTCCAGGTAAACAACTGCTCTGCGTTTTGAACAGTTTTGCCGTAATTCCCATCACGTTTTCCCGGCAAATCTCAAGTGCTTCCACATATGTTTTACTTAAGCAAATTTTGACCCTTTGATTTTTCAACATTTCTCTGTATTTCTCTGTGTTTCCTTCAACGTTGTGCGACTTCAAACCTGCTTGCTGCTTGTCCTTTCACCTCTCCTAGTTGTTCTCAGCAAAATTTGCTCTTTTGGCCTTACAGTTTCTCCATCCCCTTTCCAGCTTCTTTCTAGCTTCCTTCTTCTTCAATCCTTCTTCTTAAATAAATTTATAGTTCTAATAAACTATATATTATTTTTCCTTTTCTTTCTTTTTTGTTAATGATTTTCAATCCTTTTTTAATCATAATCAGGCAGTATTTAATTATTCTTTAACTGCTTCTTTTTATCTATATTTTCTCTCAAAAGTAACTAAAATCAGCTCTTCCAGCCTCTGCCTTCAGTCTGGCTAGTTCATCCTCTCAGCTCTTCAGTCCTTCACCACCAACTTCTAGTCCTTTGGCCATCCTGCTTTATGATCAGCTAGTCTTGCATCATAATCTTCTTGTTCTTCAACTTCTCCTTAGCCAGCTCCTCAACAAATCCTCTCTAGGAACCTCCTTTGTTCCTTTTACACACTGAACCATATTGGTTCCCATAATTCAATATGAATTAAAAGTTCATCAACTAGTCTTCACTGTGACCAAACAGTCCCTCCTGCTAGTCTTCTCTGTTAATTCTTTGAACCACCTTGGTTCTTTATCTCAGCCCCCATTACCAGAACTTGTAGACCCAGGCATGAGTCTACATCAAACTGGCGTTTGACTGGGCCCTTGCAAGTGGCAATCCACTTATGCCATTCAACCATAGATCAATGTCTATGTGTTGTCTTTACTTATCCAGGTGATTAAGTCTGGGCTTTCAGTCACAGAGTAATCAGCTCTACTTCCCAGAGGCCTGATCACACCAAGTTCTGCAGCTTGCTTCCCCAAGCAAGCCGCCTTGGTGACACCTCTGAGCAAGTCTATACCCTCCAATGCTCACCTTGGGCTCCCCTAAAGCTCCCATAGGGGCATAAACAAGAACACCCTACCAGTCTGTTAGGTAGGGTGCTTGCTCACAGACCTCCTGTAAGCGTATTAGGGTACATCAAGCTCTCAAAGCTCTTCCCCTCCCTGGCAGCCCATGTTACCCGCCAGGGGTCCAAAAACTACTCCCCCCAGACAGACAAAGTTCCCTGCTTGCTATTTCAGTCTTCACCTTTCCACAGCCACAGTTCCCTGCGAGGTGAAGCACTATAGCCCAAAGCAGCCAATTCCTTCTGCTGGATGGAGGCAACATCTGCCCCTGGTAGTCCTATGTTACCTACCAGGAAGGCCTTATTTACCCTAGTAGACCATGTTACCTACCAGGCTCACCCTACTTACCCCTAGCAGCCCTATGTTACCTACTAGTTTACAGCGTCACCAGCTAACTACACATTGTCACTCTTCAGCATATTGTCTTTATTTGAAGCCAAATCAACCCTTGCCTGCAAAACAGCACCCATGTGGATCACCACAGTAATAATTCTGTTAACTTTCCAGTTGGATTTTGCAAGGTAATGATAACATAATGGATTAGTAAATTACTGTTTATTATCATTACCTTGCAAAATATGACAGGAAAGTTTACAGAAATATTACCAATAGGTAAATATACAGGCTTTAAATGCACTATGTATCAATATTTTTACTAAGCGTTAATGGCTCCCTAATATAAACACAATCTGTTTTAATAAATTACATTGAAAAAGGCCAAGTTTTCAATGAATTTTATTGATCAAAATGCATTGAGTTATGAACATAATTTCTAAATATCAAGAGGTGACGTCTAATTGCTATATTCTAATGCAATATTTACATTTATGGTCTTTAATTTATTAATAATGATGAAAAATATGTATGATAATAATTTTAAGTTATTTGTAAAATGTACAACATTGTATTAATTATGGGAAATGTTGATAATGTAAAAAGAAAAAATTATTAATTATGAATTGGAAGAGAGATATTAACTTTAATAAGTTGTCACAAAGAAAAGATTTATTTACTAATCAAAGGAAAGGAGAGAATGGGCAGAATGAACATTGCCTTCATCTGCGCCTTTGAAAGGGACAGCATCAAAGATAGTGGGGGGGATTGGTAGTGGCTTGGGACTCAGGGTTGGAACGCGTGTGGCTTGATGGGGGGTTAGGGAGGCTTGGTTTGTTGACTGGGAACAGGCAGCAAGAGCTGATTGATTCTATTGCTCAAATTCTTCTTCTGTTCCATATGTGGGCTTGACAAACCAAATGAATAGACGTGGGAGGAGGCAGGAGTCCTTTCTGGACTTATCACTATCACTTGCATAGAATATGACAATATCAGATAAGTCCTGGATGGAAACGGAAGGGAAAAGCTCATAACCCTTATCAAATTGGGTGCAAAATTGTTGTAGGTGGCAGGCTTTAAGCGCCTGAGGGCAGAACCAAAACTGTAGAGACATATATCTGCAAGATGCATGATGGCGTAGTTGATGGGGGTAGGACTAACAGGTATGCCCCACAGCCCTGATTTCTTGGGTTGCCCATCCCTGCTGCTTCATCTCTTCACTCAGTACAACTGTGTGCACAGCGTTTTGTGTGGCCCACTCCTCCAGAATGGCCTTGAGCTCTGTCTGGTAGGCATACCCATATGTGGTGTTCAATACAGTAGTTTTAAAAGCTATGGCAACAAGCAAAAATTCTTCAGATTTAAACAAAATGATTTCAAATTTAAACTAAATCCAAGTTGTGCAAGATTCAGGATTCAATTAATTTAAACATCTTTGGTTAATAAATGAAATTTCAAACCAAAAATAAAATTTCACTAACCCATCATATAAAATTATATCAAACATCAAGTGGTGTTGTTTAAACCACAAAAAATGAACTGACACAACAAGTGAGATGGATGGATGCCATCCTGGAGTATATTATAATCCAATCAGGATTCATATGAGGCACCAGAAGAAGGACTAAAATTAAACAAAATTTGAGCAATCTAGAAGCAAGATTACACAAGCACAAAACAAAATGAACTCACACAAGATGTGTATTATGAGCAGCCTAAAATAGAAATATAACAGTTTAACAGCCAATCAGCAGCTATCCAATTTAGGAACAGAGGCATTTTATACATTTTCATGGCTCCAGATTTGTATGAAAAGGTTTTGAGAACCTTCCAAATATGGACTTGAGATTAAAATAAAAATAATTTGTTAAATTTTAAAATTTCTACTTTTAGTGATTTTATCCTAGGTTTTTTACAATGGTTTTTACAAGCAATATCTTCAACCGCGCCAGCAGCCAAGCCAGCAGCAGCCAAGCCAGCTTCAATGGAGGCAAGGCTCAGAACGTGGAGGCACCTGTTTACACCCAAGCCTTTGAGGCAGGTAACAAGGAAGCTGACCTGTTACTGTCCCCTGACCCATATGGCTTTGACTTGTTCGAGAGTCACATAGTGTCTAGCTCTGCCCTTGCTCCCACACCCACTCCTGCACAAGCTGCCTGTCAACCAACCAATCAGGATGGCAACCTCAATCCAGAACAACTTCCCATCACCGCTAACCTGCCTCCCCCCTCAGCCAATCAGGCTTCTGCACCTGCCGCCCAGCGCCCCAAACGCAGAATAATCACTGCAAAAATTCTTCAGGAAATTGTGGCACTCAACCTGCAGGGTCTGTCCTGGGATCAGATAGCCAGCCAATTACAATTCACCCGGGCTACTGTCATGTGGGAATTCAACAACTTAATGAATAAGGGAAATCTGATTGGGACGGCCAAGAAGCCAAAGAAGGCCACAGAGTCCCAGATCAATGAGGCATACCCAATAATGCTTGACCTCCTCCAGCAAGACCCCAAGCTTCCCTTGACCCAGGTCTGGAAGCAACTTGCGCACCATGGCATTTGGGTGTCTGAGCGCATGGTGCAGCTCTGGATGCACAGAAAGATGGCTTTCATACAGGTTCTTACCAATTTTGCTAGCAACCAATGGGATGGCGCTGAGGATTCCCCATATGACACCGCAATTGAATCAACCCTGGTCAGATGCTTGACAAGTCTAACAGATGACATCATTTTTGTCTTGTACTACAAGTTATTGATTGCATTTGACAATTTTGATGAGCAAGGAAAAGCCGCCACCAAGAATGGAAGGAAGAAGGTCAAGAAGGGGACATTTATTGGTGCATTTCTGGCTGTTTCAGCCAAGGGTTTTGTCTACTATTGGACAAACCCTGATTTCATTGATGGGTACTCATACGGCCACATCCTTGGTGGATTGCTCTGCTCCTGGGATGGCTCAAATTCCAAATACCGGGTTTTTTTGAGCCACCAGATGGAGAGAAGCTCCACCGCCCTTGAGGCCATCCAGGGACGCGGGCATCAGGCCTCAGTCTACCCCGCCAGTCATGCAGAAGTCCATCTGGATGATGTTGTCTTCTTCAACATTAGAGATACACTATAGGAGCGCTGCCCTCAGGCTTTCAACGACCTCTATCTTGGGGTCCTTGATCACAATTTTCTCTTTGGTCACCAAATGGTGGCTGACTTGTTTGCGCAAATGGTTTTCCATGTGAACATGGACAACCAATCACGCAAGGATAAGCGCCTCCCACCCCATGCCATAGCCATCTACCAGCCCATCCAGCCAATGACTGATGAGGAGTACAATGAGCAGTATATGGCAGCCATCACACGTAATCCTCCTACCCCTACCCCTGCCACCATCACCCCCCACCTTCCAGCCCCATCCACCCAATTCCAGACCCCCCAGGCCAACACTGCCTCTATGTCTTCCTTCTGCACCATTCTGCCTACTAGGCATCACTCTTCCCTGCCTCAATAAACCCCTGGTCCCAGAAAATTTCTATTTATATTATCTTTATTTTGAATTTCAATTGTTTGTGTTATCTTTGCTTATAGTTGGCTATATTCTTTATGTTCAGCTTATTTCTATAAAGTCATATATTTACTATGTTGTGTATCTAGATCCTGAAAACAGTTATTTTTAGCACCCAAACACAGCCCACTGTGAAAATATTAACAACAATTTGGTGATCAGCTAAATTTGAATTAGAAAATTATAGTGTTAACTGTTTTTAGATAAAGTTGTTACTGATCCAAATTCAAAACCTTAAAGTTTATCATTAAGGTTTTGAATTTGGATCAGTAACAACTTTATCTAAAAACAGTTAACACTATAATTTTCTAATTCAAATTTAGCTGATCACCAAATTGTTGTTAATATTTTCACAAGGGGCTATGTCAAGGGCCAAAAATAATATGGTAATCAAGGAAACAATGCCAACACAAAGCAAACAACACATATTGAGATGAGCGTAAAACATATACACAATAGGTAAAAAGATGGGATAATGTAGTAAATGGGAAAACAAAAAGGAATAAACAAAGAGGCAACAGTATCAAAATAATACAGAATTTATTGAGGCAAAAGCTATAAAAACATATAGAAAGGTTAGTAAAAAATCAATGAGAGAATTGGAAAAGCTTCTGAAGGACCTCAACTTGGTGATTGCCAAAATAAAGGACATTGACCGCAAGTTCAAAGCAAAGGTGAAGTCCGCCCTCCTCACTGGAGACAAAATTGATAAGATGTCTGCAAAGGCACTAATGTCAAAAATGCCTGACACCCCAGAAATAACAATTGAGCGCTTACTAAATATTCAAAAAACGGTGGTCAAGTGGCTCCAGTTCAAGGCATACAATCTTTCCGCGCCGTCTGTCTGGGTTGATGACCTGGAGATGTATGCCTACCTCAAACCTGCCAAGCGTGTCAGGGCAGAGGACACTGAATTGCCCGCACAACTGCTTGCACCAAGAATGGCAAAGCCAGCTGAAGCCGCTGGCAAGGAAGAAACCCAAGAAGGTAACCTAAAAAAATTATAATTAATAAAAATTCTTAAATACTTACCTTTTTTTAGAAGATGTTGATGGTGAACTCTGCCGGGTCCTGGTCCTTTTTGTCCCCCACCTTCTATGCCAACTATGCTAATCATGTGGCAAAACAGCTTTTCCTGTCCCTTCTGTCTTGCAGGAGCTTGAAGACAGGATCCATGGTACATTCCCAATGTCCAGGGAGGCATTGGCTGGGCTTTTTCATTGTGAGGGGGCATCTGAGTGGGCAGTTACTGCCTACAAGGATGCCTGCCTGGACCCAGTTAACCTCGGTGGAGTTTACTGTGTAAACTCCATTGAGCTTATTTGGGACGCCCTGGCAACGCTCCCATTCAAGAATATACCAGAGATGGGCTGGGCCCATGCAGCTGCTTGCTTCTGCTTCCCGGTGGAGCATACCATCTCTTACCTGTTGGAGAAATTTGGGCATGCGGTGTCAAAATTGGCTGTTGCAGACGCAACAGCTGTAAAGAAGACCAAGATCCTCCTGGCAGACTTTGGGCTGGCCTGTAGTGCCAGCAAGACGGGGGTCCCAGCAGCTATGGAGCTGACCTTTGCCAAAACCCTGCACAAGAAGAAGATTAGTGCTGTATACAACAAATTGTGCGAGTTTACAGAAGCCTTTGCTAGACAAAGGCTTCATCTGGTTGTTTACCTGGGGTTCTTATTCTTCTTTGGGATGGTTGAATCTGTTGAGGACCTGACAGGGTCCTTCTGGGAATCAACAAGGCCTGGCTTGCACTAGACGGGAAGAAGGTCCCCCCTGGATACAACTCGGTTGATCATGTGATCCAGGACGCCCTGGTCCTGGCAGGCATCTATGGGTTTGCAGCCCTGCCAGAAAAGCTGCTCCTCCATTCCCACCTCACCATCCTTCCTTTTACCAGCAGGCGTGAATACTTTAATACGGGTGTATCCACCGTCCACAGTGTGGCGGTGGAGGTTGTGTGCCACCTTCATCATGGGGTGGGTACATACCGCCAAACTCATTATAGGTGCACTTAATTTTATCTCTATATCAATAAATATATTTATACTCTACTATATTTTTATATTATAAATAATTTTTCAAATAATATTTTAGCAAACAAGTTTTGCAAAATAAATCCCAGAAAAGGGTTTCATAAAAGCATAAAAATATATTTCAATAAAATATACTTCTAATTTGGCATTCTACACTTAATTTTTTTAATTACATTCTTATATTTATTTGATAAGAGTGATATAAATATATTTGCGTAATCCAGTATCAAGTGTTTGGGATAGCCTCAGATGCCATAATAAAATAATAAATATAAAATAAATACATTAAAAACCTTCATTGATGGTCCTGCTGAATGTGATTGTGGGCTAAGAAGCTTCTAAATATAAAATGATAATTAATAAATCCTAAATAGTAAATTTGAGAGTATAAAAAGAATTGGACACACTAAGCCTTTGATTGATTGGCTGTTTTGCAAGGCACGCAGGGATGAACTAATCAGAGTGGCCATAGAGTTTGGCCACAGTCTCATCTGGGAGGGTGTGGATCCCGTCCTGCAGCAAATCAAAGAGGTCCTTGGTCCCAGTTGGGGTCCCTTGCTTGAAAACTTGCTTGAGCCACCCAAAAACTTCCTCAATGGGATGTAGGAAGGGCAAATAAGCAGGGAGGAAGAGAAGGCACAAATTTGCTGTGGCCAATTGCTGGGGGCCCACTGTGATGCTGGTGTCAATTGATGGAAATTCAGCAAGAATATCTGCCACCTTGTGGAGACCAATGTTGTACAGTACTATTAAATTGGTGAAGCCCGGGCTCATGCGCCTCAGGTGCTCTTGGACCAATTGAAGAAAAGATAATAAGGTCCTGCTATTGTGAGAACCCAATATCATTTGATAGAGCTCAATCCCCTTTGGACCGAGGAGAGCCACCATTGAATATGATGTGGCATGGACTGCAGCACGCCAAGCCACCCTGTCATGGGAGCCTTTTGGGACATACCCATATGTATTGCACATAAACAAGGTGAATGCTGATTTGTCAATATAGTAGAACCTGATGGTCCCTTGTTTTTGAGGGCAGTGTACGCCTCTGTGTATTTTGTCTGGGTCTCAATGTTAAAAGGGCTGTTTCAGTTATATGGAGATACCCCAAGTTTTTTCCACAAAAACGGTAGACCCTTGACCACATGATAATAAAAAAATAGAAGCCTTATCCCCAAAAGTGGACTTCAACATCTACTGTATAGTTTCTAGTTGAAGATGAAAGTCTTGGTTTATCCACTGGCAGATTGCCCATTTGTGCACCTTGGTGAGCATGGTTGAAATGTGCAAGGATTTCTCCACAGAAAAAACTGGGCTAGTATCAATGTACTTGTAGAATAGCTTGCTGGCATACTTGGGATCCGCCCTGACAAGGGCTATGGGCTTCTTGTAGTCACCCAATTCATGCATCAGCTTGAGAATAATGATGTGCTTGATGTCAGAAACAAGCTTCCAGGTGGCCTTAGCAGGAGTAGTTGAATCTGGATATTTCTCAGGGACAGGTACACAAGGCATGGGCACCTTGTTGTAGAAGGCTTTCAGGGATCCAGACTTGAGCAGCTGGCCTGTTGGTTTCAGGGATTATTTGGGTCGGGTTTTTTGCAGGTAGAGCCCACCACAAGAGAGGAGCTAACTTAAAAAGATAGGAGAAGGACTTCTTCACCCAGGACCACGGGCTGGCGGCTGGGATTATAGTGTCAATCACCTCTGTGAGAATGATGTACACAATCCCAAACAGCTTGCTAGTGTAATCAATTGGGAGCTTGGACAAGGAAGCAGGCATAGGCTTGGGGGCCACAGGTGGTTCCATACAGAGCTTGTAGGCAGGCAGGTAGTTGAATTTGCCTCTAAACAACTTGGGGTTTGAGAATATCCAGGGGCCTTGACAGTTGTATCTAACTGTGGATTTTATGCAGGCCAAAGGATCTAATTCAAGGATCTTTTCTGGGGTGTAGTCCTTATATTCAGGTTTCAGAGGGTACTCTGTGAAGTAGACGGGGCCAAAGAAAACACCTGGAGGACAAAAATCTGCGGGCAGAGGGGCAGGAAAATCCTGTACTAATTTGATAGATGGCAAAGGCAAAATAAGGCAGTAGCTGGGTAAGCCAAAATAACATATCATTTATTCAAAAATTGCAATAAGTTTGTGGTGCAGGTGTGACAGAAATAGCAGGATAGTAAGAAGCTGTCTCCAAGTGGTGGGGTGTTACCACCCAAATCCACATGGAGTTAATGATTAATCACCAACACAGCTTCAAATACTGTTTGTGAAATTTCCAAATGAGATACTAGGGTTAAACAAAATGATTAACCCTAACCAAAAGAGCCTGAGATAAATAGCCTGCAAGAGAATCAGAGTGTCTTCAGCATAAAATTCAGGACATAGAGATAGAACCAAAGTTTCAGTTTCAAATGTGGGAGGAACAACTCCAAGATTGGCAGGCATTGGATTAACATTGGGCGGAGGCAACGACAAAGTACCAACAGCAGGGCCTCATTTTCCCGTAATCATCTGGCTAGGAATTAAATTTTAGGAAATGTAGCACAGAAGGCCAACTACAGGATGCATTTGAAATAAAAGTTAGACCAAGGGGTATTTGATTTTATTGAGTAAATTTTTGGGAGGACTCAACTCTTAAGAGTTGAAACAGTGAAAATTATTCAATATATATCAAATTTTAACTAAGCAATACCGCCTGAATCCTGGCCTCTTATTCCTTCCACATTGTCAAATGAGTATCTAGTCCAGGCTGCAAAGAACACTTGAGTGACCAACTTCTGACAACCATGCTGATTAACAAGTTCATATCTGGTGACCCTCAAATTACATCAATTTATCAACGTCAGCTTACAGGGGGAAATTGGATTCAACTGGCAAACTGGAGCAGTTGTAACCCATTTTTGATCAACTGTTTGATTCAAATCTGTTAAATTGATCAATTTTGTTAAAGGTTTCTGGCTTTTTGAGCCTTCCTACTTGGCTGGATAATTCCTGGCATTATAGAATTTACTGTGACAGCAGGGTTCTTTGGTCTATATAGCACCCCACTTCCAAACTTAATATTTTACATGGGGGTTCATCAGGGCATTGGGGAACGTGGGCCTGGGGGTTCTGGGTGCTCTGGTTCAAAGGCAGCAAAATGACACCTGGGCCAGGAGTTTTTTCTTTGGTCAGAGATCTTGAATTGGCTACTTGATTATCTTGCTCTAGAGTTGTAGCCATGGGGTTGGGCCGCAGGCTTGTGCCTCATTCTGGGGATGACTCTTGATTAGCCATCAGTGTAGACTTTAAGCTCATCAAGCTAATGGTTGAAGTTTTGTTGCCTCCATTAGGCACCTTGATTACTCCTCCATTTGTTGCACTAAATTTCTTTGGTTTTGCTTGATTTACTATTTGGACCACCATTCTTGGCTTCAGCTTGCAGGGGCTCAACCTCAGTAAAACACGGGCAGGAGGCCTCTCAGTCCATAGGGCCGGCAGCCTGCAGGGATTCAGGGTCAGGGTTTGAATCCCAACCTTGGGCCTGGGTTTCAAGAGTAAGAGAATTGTCAATCCAGACAAAGACCACAACCTTCTTTAACATCAACTGCCTCTATGTGGTTCTTTAAAACTCAGGCTTGTCATTGTCTTCCTGGTTGCCATCACTGACGTAGGGCTCATAGCTAGTGTCAAGCGCTGGCTGAATATTTTTTATCATGGCCGTTGGGACCAACTCCTGGCAGTAAACAGGGTCAAATACCAAAGAAGTGAGCTTGACTTCCTTGTTGTTCACTGTTTTAGATGTTACAACCTTGATAGTCTTTTTGGATAGCTTTGGCACCCTCATCTTTATGCTCTGTGCCCTCCCACCTTGTGCAGCTTTAACTGGTTATTGTGTCTGTGAAACCATACCAATTTTCTCTGCTTTCTGTCTCCTTCCTGAGTTGGCACTTGTGCTGCACTAACACAGTTTTTTGACCTGCAGGGATGCCCACAACCACAGTGCACACAAGCTGTGTTGCCACTCTGTAGTTGTGTCCCTTACATTTTAAAATTTAATAAAATACTAAATTGAACCTAATTGATTTACAACCATGACTTTGACTTTTGCTTTTTATCTGAATATGGCTATTTAATTAGAATTTAGACTGTCCAAATGCCTGTTTATAGATTTTTACATCTTAATTAGTTGTTTTTAGTATTGAAAAGCTCATTTTAGAATCACTAAATTGTTTCCCATCTATTTTACCCAGATTTCACACATATTTAAACATTCTGAGCAATGTTTTTATAATTCATGTTTCAGATCATGTGTCTGATTTTTGATAGCTAGGTATCATTCTTGTTTAAATTTCATTTCACACAACGACTGAGTATTTCTGTTTAATGGTTGAGTTGCTATTGTGTTTTGCTTTTGTATTGAGTTTTTACTTCCTGTCTCTAAGTGTATTTTGTCACCAATTCACATAATAAACATATGTACACTGGAGGACAAAATCTATTTTTTTATGAACCCATGTATTCTGTACTGTATTTGAATATTTTTTGTAGTATAAGTTGTTTGTTGTTGTGTTGAGCTATTTTGTCTATTAACACCCAAAATTCCTGTTAAGGAAGGGTATATTTTACACTGATACTTGGAGTTTGTTTATATCTGAGTTATTTTTGCTTAGCGTCATAGCTTTGAAAACTACTGCACCAAAGGTGCTTTTTAAATGCCTTTGATGATCAGTAGTAGGACTACTACACTGGCATTTTTAGTATTATCAATTATGTGCCTTGGATTAGTATTATATTCCACCTACTGGCAGAATATAAAATGGTTTGATTTTGGCTTATGTGAGCTTATTTAATTGAGTGATAAATGTCATAAATTGAGATGGTATAAATTTGAAGTGGTGTAAACAGATCCCACACCATTTATTTTGCTATGTAAATAAATTTAGCAGAATAAATTTTTGATAATTAGACTTGAGATGGTGTTTTATAAACCCATAAGCAAAAATGACTAGCATATTTTTTATTTTTTAATCAAATTTGACATAGAAAAAAACCTTCACAAAACTAAATTGATATGACGTATCTACCCAAGTACGCTTGTTTTACACCCTATCCTTGATAACTGTTTTGAATATATATGGTTTTTATTTTAATAAGACATGTTTAAATCAAAATAGATATTTGTGTCATCATATTTCAAACCTGATATTAGTGCCCTGACTTTAGCTTTGATGGTTTAATTTTTACGTATTTTGACGAAGTACATAAAATCGAATCCATAAACTTTCACACCACCTTGCATTTTAAAAGCAATGTAAGTTGAAATAGCCACGAATGGATACATTGGTATCGAACTTAGCATGCCTAGCAAAACTCTCAGATTTTAAACGTTTGGATTCAAAAAGGTGAGTTAACTAAAGTATTTATGTTCGTTAAGCATAACCTCGGCCCTAAACACACCAGCAAAATAGAAGAAAATCAAGCTTTGGAAATTTAATAATGAGATCAAGCAGAAAAGTCAAAACTTCCCCATCAAGAACCCGACATTGCATCAAAGCAATATAGTGGATAGTTGTCTTTTGTAATTGTCTCCTTTCTGACCAAAAATATATCCCCATATCCTAAGATTCCGATAGTATCTTTTCTCTCTGAATTACTTTTGATGTTTTTCAGGCAGCTGATTTCCCAGTTCTCTGGACTAAAACTAGGGGCCACAAAGTCTATACATCTAGCTAAAAATCTTAATCCAAGCCTACCATTAATTACTCACCGAGTTTATTCAGATCAAGTTGAAATTGGCAAAAAGCAAAGCCCTTATTATAAATATAACCTAGTGCGCCCTGATGTTGAGTACTCTCGTGTAAAAATAGATAGTGTTCCTCAAAAGCCATATGATCCCTACAGATCTGAGAGATGCGGTGTGATTGCACGGAAGAAAGGAATGACCTGTCTTTGGGACAATATGGGCAATCAGCTTCCATGCACAGTCCTTCAGGTGAATATGTTTGTTCTAGTTCTTCAAGGAGTTTCCTAAGTTAGTTAAGCAAAGCTGAGCCTCAAAAGCGTACAAAAACTCGATTGAGTTTCAGTTTAAAAGCCGAAAAATTCTTATTCTTGTAAACTCAAGCTTAAAATATTTAAAAAGTTGCTAAATAAATTTTGCTTCTTTTCTTCTACTTAAAGAAACCCCCTTTTAGATTGGAAGATTGTCAAGTGACCCACATAAAAACTCCCGAAAAGGATGGTTATTTAGCCCTGCAGATTGGGGCTGCCAATGTTGCACAGCGCAAAATCACCAAGAACTTGGTTGGCCACTTTGCTTCCAATGGTGTGGATCCCAAGCGCCGTCTGACGGAATTCAAAGTCTCAGAAGATGGTGTCTTGCCCATTGGTGAGCTTTTTGACTTCTTTTGGCTGGCTGTTGCAGAGCCTTTATCTTTAATTAGTCTTCCATATTTAATTCAATGTTGTGAATCTGTATACAGAAAACAGAAGCATTATGAATCAAACATTTTTATCTAGATATTGTATGGTGATGTTTGTAATTTTAAATTAATTAAACTTAATCTGTTTAGTTCATTGTTGGCCTACTAACGTGGTGAACTAGGAACAACACTTTCTGCTGCACACTTTGTACCTGGACAATTTGTTGATGCACGTGCTCCAAGGTAATCTTTTGTTGGGATGAGTCTAAATATTAAAGTAAGGGTAAAGGGTTCCAAGGTGGTATGAAAAGACATGGATTTGGTGGACTTCGTGCCACCCATGGTGTTTCTCTTACTCATCGCTCAATTGGTTCAACTGGTCAGCGTGCTCAGCCTGGTAAAGTTTTCAAAGGAAAGAAAATGCCTGGGAGAATGGGGGGAGAGTTTGTTACTGTTAAAAATGCCCAGGTATACCTTAATCCCTGTTTGGGATTCTTTTGTACATATTAATATGATGTCTCTAGGTGATCAAGATTGATGTGGATCTGAACTTGGTTTATATCAAAGGATGTATTCCTGGACACAATGAGCAATTTGTCACTTTGAAAGATGCTGGCAAGAAGTGGGGTCTGACCAAATTTGGTGCTCCCAAAGTTGAAGCATTCAACTCATCATCTACAGCATATGCACCACCTTTCCCAACCTTTGATACTGCTGAGCTTTCTGATTTCCCCCGGGAAGTCATGGCAAGGCTGAAGGAACCTCCTGTATACAATGCAGCTGGCAAAAAAGGGAAATAAGTCCATACTCATTACTTAGATACTAAACTAGTTGCAAAACTATACTTTATTGTTTTAGTGTATCTGAAAGTATTTTCTACTTGTTTTAAAAGGTAAGGCCAGAATTAGTTTAACAAGATTGTTCTCTTCAGAATCTTTAAATTCCTACATAAGTAGATATGTATCTCACCCTGGCTAATTTATATACTTGGGAATCTGAAGTAACTTACTTCTTGCACTCTATTTATTAATTTTTATTTATCTTATTCAAAAAAGCATAAAATATTGGACATTATTTGATTTTAAATCTATTCAAATTAGAGGCTGTTGATATGATTGAAATGAGAGGATCTTGGTACTCTATAAGGGTTACTTATAATTTTTAGGTTTGTTTTAATTGTTCCTGGAAAGGGGTAGTTTCTTGATGCTGATAAAAAGTAGAGTGGATACTAAGTTTGCTCTAATTTTATAAATAAGAACCTCTCAAATTTTTTCTTTGGTTTTAACCAAGGACAATCAAATTAGGGTCAGTTAGTAAAAAATAACTTAATTTTTTAGCCTTTTTACAGTAATTTACAAATTTATGACACTAAGCAAAAAAACCAAGATTTAAACAAAACCAACTAAGATTTAAATGAAATAAATTCAGATGTAAATAAAATAAAAAACCATTGAATTTATATTGATTTTACAATAGATTTGGGGTTTTTTGTTTGTTCAGAGATGCGTTGATTTTGTTTAGATCTGAGTTGATTTTGCTTACAGATGAGTTATTCTCACTTAAATCTCAGTTTTTTTGCTTAGTGCCATAGCTTTGAAAGCTACTGTATAAGAAAGTATGATATACTGCCTTACTGATGAAATCAAGTGGGATCATGACATTAGAACTGTTATAAGATGAAATAATGATTTCCCCTGAGTCTTGTGAGATACATTGGTAACTGTGGTATTGATTTTGTTAGAATTATTTTCATATACCAGGGATAGTTTATCCCAAATTTCAAAAAGTGTGGAGCAAAAAATAATAAATAAATAAGCAGTTAACATATTTTGATAATTTAAATAAAACCATCAACCATAAGCAATTTGCAGCTGCATTCACTCAAGTCAGAAATTTAGCCACTGATTTCAAGCTGATTAAATTATTTTGCCAGAATGTTCAGGTTACATAACATTTAATCATTGAGAATAAGGGACATTAGAAGCTTCAGGTCAAATGATTTGTATCAAAATAGACTAATTTCAGAAAAAAGTTTTGAATTTGATGGCTTCATCATTACAGTGCTCAAAGTTATGAGCTGGATAACTTCATGATTACATAGCTACAATTTTAAGATGAACAGAAAGCTGAGTCATATTATAGAGTATGTGCAGGATTTATTTCCTGCTCAACTTCTAAGAGTTTAGTTCTCTCTCAAAGTTGATACCTACTTATCAATAAAAATGCTGAAATATCTTATCTTACTTCAGATTATACAATCTTTATTTGGTTTTCAGTGCTAAGTGCCAGTAGTCCTGATTATAAATTGTTTTATCACTCAGAAGTTGAAAATGTATGCCTTGAGTTTTCTTCAGTCTTCAGAATACTGATTCCTTGGGTTTCAATGTTGAAAAATGGCATACATCCCCTAACATATCTTACAATAAACAGAAAAGCTCACTGAGTGCCCCATATTAGATCTAACATCATACTCTCTTTTTATTCTCTTAACATGATGAAATCTCATACTTCTTCATAAAGAGCAGTACCAATTGCAATAAATATTTTAATAATAACAATTATTAATAACACTGTCAATATCTATAATATCATTGTCACATGTGCTACTTCCTTATGTCCTAACAGCTCTTTTTCATGGTATAAAAGCCTCTGCTTTTTTAATAAAGATCATCTCATTCCTAATGCATTTTTCATCTTTTTTATGGGCTTTTTTCTTCTTCAATCCAAATACTGGACTACAATTTATTCAGTTGCAACACCAATGCCAAGTAATTTTTTTAAAAATTAAGGTTGAAGCCTTCCTGTGATGATCCACATGTAAATGGTTTTGCAGGCATGGGTTGATTTGGCTTCAAATAAAGACGCTATGCTGAAGATTGACAATGTGTTGATTGGTTGCAGGTAGAGGCCTAGTAGGGAATAATGACTACTAGGGAAGGTAAGGCCTAGCTAGTAGGTGTAAAGACTACTAGAGGCAGATGTTGTCTCCACCCAGCAGAAGATATTGGCTGCTGTGGGCTAGAGGTCTTCACCCAGCAGGAAACTGTGGCTTCTTGGGGTGTAGAAGGAGATAGCTCAGCAGGAAACTTTGTCTGCTTGGGGTGGGGAGTGATCCAGCCTGATGGGTAGTGCAAGCTTCCAGGGAGAGGAAGAGCTCTGAGGGCTCCACGTACCCCAATACACTTACATGAGGTCTGTGAGCAATCATCCTACCTAAAGGACTGGTAGGATATTCTCGTTTATGCCCCTATGGGAGCTTTGGGGAGAACCCAAAGTGAGTATTGGAGGGCAGAGATTTGCTCAGAGGTGTCACCAAGGTGGTTTTCTTGGGAAAGCAAGCTGCAGAACTTGGTGTGATCAGGCCTCTGGGAAGTAAAGCTGATTACTTTGCAACTGAAAGCCCAGACTTAATCACCTGGGTGAGTAAAAACAACTTCATAGACTTAATTTATCTATGGTTGGATGGTCTAAGTAGACTGCCACTTGCAAGGGCCCAGTCAAACACCAGTTCAATGTAGACTAACACCTGGGTCTACAGGTTCTGGTAGCAGAGACTGAGATAAAGAACCAAGGTGGTTCACAGAATCAGCAGAGAAGACTAGTAAGAAGGTCTGTTTGATCACAGTATAGACTAGTTGAGAGACTGTTGGTTCATATTGAAGTTTGGAATCAAAAATGGTTTTTTGTTCAGGAGGAACCAAGGTGGTTTCTAGTGAGGATAAGTTGAAGGGCTCAAAGATAATGATGCAGGGGTAGCTGGTCATGATAAAGAAGTGGTTGGAGGACTAGTGATGAAGACTGAAATGAGCTGAAAGGAGCTGTTTGGAGAACTAAGATGGACTGATTGCTGGTTAAGCTGATAAACTGAGAGATGTAGACCAGAAGATGTGAGTGAAGGACTAGAATATGACTTGAAAGGACTGGCTAGACTGGAAATGGAAGCTAAAAGGCTGATTTTGGTGTCTTAGAAGAGAAAATATTAAGAAAAGAAGCAGTTAAATAAGGATTTAATGCTGCCAAAAATTATAGTATAGAAAAATAATTAATTATCCTATTATATTATAAGAGAAAAGAAAGAGAGATAGGGATAAATTACATTGTTTAAACTTTAAATTTATTGGGTTGAAGTTGAGTGAAAAGGAGCCAGAAAGAGGCCGGAAACTGTAAAGGCAAAAGAGCAAATTTTGCTGAGAACAACTAGTAGAGGCAAAAGGGCAAGCAACAGGTGAGTTTGAAGTTGCAAAATATTAAAGAAAACACCAAAAAATACAGAGAAACGTTTTAAAGTTGAGGGTTTGAGATTTTCTTAAGTAAAACATATGCAGAAGTGCTCAAGATTTGCCAGTGAAACGTGACAGGAATCACAGCAAAACTGTTCAAAACACAGAGCAGTTGTTTACCCAGAGCAAGACAGTCTCAGGTTTGAACCATAGTCAAGGGCCAGTTATTTGGGTAAATTTTTTGGCAAAACAGTTGAATTGAGGTGTATGATTGGCTGCAAGCTGAAGTCTATTTGATCAGTGTTTTGAGGGCTTTAACTTGAGAGTTAAAGCCCAAAAAATGGGGAGCAGAAGCAGAAAATTCAGGGCTTTCATTAGCTGAAGTAAGTTTTAAATTTTAATATGTTACAGAGAGAGAAAAACTGGATAGTTTAAGCTTTTTAAAACAAGAGTTCTAAGAGAGATTTTGGTCTGAAACAAGGAGCTATAAAAAGGAGAGCTATCTGAGACTCTTCAGGGACTGGATCAAGTGGATTACAAAGGCCACAAGAACTACAGAATGAGCTGAAGACCAAGCTAAGAAAGTCTGAGCTGGAACAGATCACAGAAGCCCAAGACAAAGGAGCAGGAGCCTAAGACCAAGTACAAGAAGTTCAAGAGATTTTTGGAGGACTCCAAGTATTGGCAACCCTATATTGTTTCCTTACCCAGGCATTATATCAGAAGGTTTCTAAGGAGATCTTTCTTCTGACTGTGAATAAAAGCCTATTATAACCCCTGTCCAAATTTTCTGTGATAAAAATATGAGCTCTATGAGTAAACTACCCCATATTTTTTACCCTAGCCAAGGGGAGAAGGATACCTATTGCCAAGGTTGTAGGAGATTTGCCTCCAGTAAGTCTGCCCAGGAAGAGTAGAAAAAAGTGACTAGGCATCTTGAAAGGACAGATAGGGGAAGGAAGTTTATAGGAAATGAATTTACTAGGCTGATACAGGATTGGTATTGGCCCACAGAAGGGCTAGCACCTGCTGAAGTACAAGTATATGGTGGAGACGCCCGCTTAGTAATTGGGAGGGTGCTGGAAGAGTTTGCACTTATGTAGGCCAAGTACAAGCTTCTGACCAGCCACTCACCACTGTTGGGGAATGATGACTCCTCCAAGCCGGTCCCTGGCTATGACCCAGGACACACTTTGGGGACTGGTGACCAGGAACACCACACTTCCCTGTTTTTCAATGTTCAGAATTTTATTCAGCAGAAAATCTGCACTCTACCAAGTCATTTATCTGGCTGTTATCTGGTTAGCTCTTATGATTATTTTAAACTTAAGTTTCAACTTTAGAAAATTTACAAAGCTGTCAGGACTGAGAATTTAAAGTCTCAACTGAGATTTCCCATTTTGTTGATATTTATGCTAAGACTTTGGTTTGTTTGTTTTTCCTTTATCATCTTTGGTTGCCTATATTTCTGCAAAACTGAACTATTTCAGCCCAAACTGATTTCTCCTAAAAGCCCTCAATTCCAGCTTTCAGAATCTTATTTGTGACAATACATTTCTAATTCAAAATTTATTATTTAATCTCAATTAAACATAAATTTTCTATTATCTCCTTTTCATAGAATTAGGTTTACAAACCATCACTGTTTTATTATTCTAAGAAATTTAATCTCCTTCTATTTAGGCTGATTAATAAAACTGTTGTCTCATACTAGCTGTATCTTTTGTATCCTTGTAAAATAGTAATATATTGGTATGGTTGAGCACAGGCTTTGATACAGCTGCAGCTGTTGTTGAAATTATCTGAAGTCTTGTAAAAAATACTTCAAACACATAGTTTGATTGGTCTTTAACTCCATGTGGATATGAAATATATTCTTCACCACTTGAATTTGGCTTTTTAATATCCAATAATTTCTAGCACAGCACCTGAGTATAGTGTGCAGCAATCTTTTTGAGAATATTTTGGCTCTTTATAATGGGCTAGAACTTTTTTGCTCTTTCAAATTTTATTTATCAACTTTCCTCTCATAAGGATCATAGTGTGTATCAAGGGCAATTCCTACTCCTTAAGCATTTTGGCTCTTGATGCACCTTTGAAATATTTAAGTTAATATACTAGATAATTTTGCACAATTTTTTATTGTTAAAATTTCTGGATTTAATAACATTATGTGCTTTTCTTATAAGCTTTGGAATATTGGGGCTAACACTTATGGTTTTCCAATATAATTAGCTTGGCTCTGGGTTGGGCTAGCTTATACTCTTTCTCAAATATAGTGATATTATTAGCCTGCTAAATCACTCATACAAGAACTATATTAGCAGGCCCTCTGAGGACCTGCAACCTTGGCACTTATGTGCTAGTGTTTTTGTGTTTTTTTAGTTGTGTAATATTTTTATTGAAATTAAATAAAAATAAGAATGGTTTTTGTATACCATCTTATATTTGTTTAATTTTTTGGCTAATTAGGATTTTGGGTTGCATAAATGATCACATATTGCCTGTTTTATTTGCATTTTTTCTCTAAATCTGGCCAATTTGGCCCCAATAATATTATTTGACATTCATTTTATATCATCCTTTCACTTTGCACAAATTTTACACCCAATAAAAAATACTCTGACAACAAACATCAAATATTTGCTTCATTTTTTCTGGATTAATTTAGGTACCAGCAATATGATATTGAAGCAAGTGATTTGACTTTGACTGTTGTGGGTCTGATGTGATAATGTTCTTATTTCTGTGTGTGAGTTTTGTATTTTAGTGGGTGGTTTTCATGCACCCTGCTTAAACGGGGCTGGAAGATTTTCCATCAAATATTTTTTAGTTGACTGATTTTCAGTCAAATCTGTTCCAACTATAGTTTCCTCCATATGTAATTTTTAACTTTACAATAAATCAAAAATCCATAATAAAATGGCCTTTTATATAGGATTTTCTTTTTGAACCTTTTAATATTCCTATTTTATTTTCTGGCAGTGAAATTCAATTTAATTAGCTTTTAAAAAGGTAAAGAATTAAAATTAAGCCCCTTAAATACAGAAAAAATATAGTTAATATAATTGTGTGTATAAAGTATAGGTTTTATTAGTAAATAGAGTGTTTTTAAATTTTTGTTTTATTGTAAAGTTAAAAATTATATATGAAAAATATTAGTTGGATCAAATTTGACTGAAAATCAGTTGTCAGAAAAATGTTTGACAGAAATCTTCCTGCCTTGCTTAAAACCTAATGAATATAATAGAAGTTTGGATAAGTGTGAGTTGATTTGCTTGTGTCTTGATATCATTATATTATTTTAAAAGTTTAGTGTGTCATTTGTTTAATATAAATGTTGTGCTTGGCTTGCTCATTAACACCCATATTCATGCTAATATATATTGAATTATGTGCTGATGTTCATATTTGTTTGGTGTGCAACTTGAGTTTGCTCTGGGCTAAATTTGATTTTTCTATCTTAGAAGTTGTGATAAGTACAGTATAAAAGATTTTTTCAATTTCATTTGATTGCATTAATAGTATTAATTGTGAAGCTGAAAGTAAACCCCATTTTATGAAATTGACTACAAATAATATCAATGTAGAATGTTAAGAGATTAATTCCTACTACATGCAACATTTCATGACCTCTTGCTTTAAGATTTTTTTTACCAATTTAAGGTTTATATTTATATAAATAAGATTACAGTTGATGTGAAAAATAACAGAAAGTTAGTTTTTAGTGCCATAGCAGAAAAACAATTGCAATAAAAGATTTCTTCCCTATGCTGGGAGGATGAGGCTCTCAATGTTACAAAAAAACTAGATTGATAATTATGGCCAATTTAAACTAATAAAGCATATCCAGCTATACTTAGCACAAAAAAGAAAATATGAGAAATAATTTGAAAGCACAATTTTTCAACTTTAATATTTTAAAAAATTACATAAAAATTGGAGATGGCTTTCTTATGATGAGCAGATGAAATTCTCCTTAACTGATTGAATATTGTAATAAAACTTTGTATTTTTAGTAGGAGTTATCTTAAAAAACATATTCATTTGTACAATTGTATTGCACTTGTAAAAAGACTAAAAACTTAAGTTATTTTCTACCAACTCACCCATATTTGGTAGCCCTTGGTTTAAACCAAAAGAAAAAATACTGAAGTTTTTTAGTGATTCTTCTTAAAAAAATAGACCAAAATTAATAGCCACTCTACTTTTTATCAGCATCAAGAAACTACCCCTTTCCAGGAACAATTAAAACAAACCTAAAAATTATAAGTAACCCTTATAGAGTACCAAGATCCTCTCATTTCAATCATATCAACAGCCTCTAATTTGAATAGATTTAAAATCAAATAATGTCCAATATTTTATGCTTTTTTGAATAAGATAAATAAAAATTAATAAATAGAGTGCAAGAAGTAAGTTACTTCAGATTCCCAAGTATATAAATTAGCCAGGGTGAGATACATATCTACTTATGTAGGAATTTAAAGATTCTGAAGAGAACAATCTTGTTAAACTAATTCTGGCCTTACCTTTTAAAACAAGTAGAAAATACTTTCAGATACACTAAAACAATAAAGTATAGTTTTGCAACTAGTTTAGTATCTAAGTAATGAGTATGGACTTATTTCCCTTTTTTGCCAGCTGCATTGTATACAGGAGGTTCCTTCAGCCTTGCCATGACTTCCCGGGGGAAATCAGAAAGCTCAGCAGTATCAAAGGTTGGGAAAGGTGGTGCATATGCTGTAGATGATGAGTTGAATGCTTCAACTTTGGGAGCACCAAATTTGGTCAGACCCCACTTCTTGCCAGCATCTTTCAAAGTGACAAATTGCTCATTGTGTCCAGGAATACATCCTTTGATATAAACCAAGTTCAGATCCACATCAATCTTGATCACCTAGAGACATCATATTAATATGTACAAAAGAATCCCAAACAGGGATTAAGGTATACCTGGGCATTTTTAACAGTAACAAACTCTCCCCCCATTCTCCCAGGCATTTTCTTTCCTTTGAAAACTTTACCAGGCTGAGCACGCTGACCAGTTGAACCAATTGAGCGATGAGTAAGAGAAACACCATGGGTGGCACGAAGTCCACCAAATCCATGTCTTTTCATACCACCTTGGAACCCTTTACCCTTACTTTAATATTTAGACTCATCCCAACAAAAGATTACCTTGGAGCACGTGCATCAACAAATTGTCCAGGTACAAAGTGTGCAGCAGAAAGTGTTGTTCCTAGTTCACCACGTTAGTAGGCCAACAATGAACTAAACAGATTAAGTTTAATTAATTTAAAATTACAAACATCACCATACAATATCTAGATAAAAATGTTTGATTCATAATGCTTCTGTTTTCTGTATACAGATTCACAACATTGAATTAAATATGGAAGACTAATTAAAGATAAAGGCTCTGCAACAGCCAGCCAAAAGAAGTCAAAAAGCTCACCAATGGGCAAGACACCATCTTCTGAGACTTTGAATTCCGTCAGACGGCGCTTGGGATCCACACCATTGGAAGCAAAGTGGCCAACCAAGTTCTTGGTGATTTTGCGCTGTGCAACATTGGCAGCCCCAATCTGCAGGGCTAAATAACCATCCTTTTCGGGAGTTTTTATGTGGGTCACTTGACAATCTTCCAATCTAAAAGGGGGTTTCTTTAAGTAGAAGAAAAGAAGCAAAATTTATTTAGCAACTTTTTAAATATTTTAAGCTTGAGTTTACAAGAATAAGAATTTTTCGGCTTTTAAACTGAAACTCAATCGAGTTTTTGTACGCTTTTGAGGCTCAGCTTTGCTTAACTAACTTAGGAAACTCCTTGAAGAACTAGAACAAACATATTCACCTGAAGGACTGTGCATGGAAGCTGATTGCCCATATTGTCCCAAAGACAGGTCATTCCTTTCTTCCGTGCAATCACACCGCATCTCTCAGATCTGTAGGGATCATATGGCTTTTGAGGAACACTATCTATTTTTACACGAGAGTACTCAACATCAGGGCGCACTAGGTTATATTTATAATAAGGGCTTTGCTTTTTGCCAATTTCAACTTGATCTGAATAAACTCGGTGAGTAATTAATGGTAGGCTTGGATTAAGATTTTTAGCTAGATGTATAGACTTTGTGGCCCCTAGTTTTAGTCCAGAGAACTGGGAAATCAGCTGCCTGAAAAACATCAAAAGTAATTCAGAGAGAAAAGATACTATCGGAATCTTAGGATATGGGGATATATTTTTGGTCAGAAAGGAGACAATTACAAAAGACAACTATCCACTATATTGCTTTGATGCAATGTCGGGTTCTTGATGGGGAAGTTTTGACTTTTCTGCTTGATCTCATTATTAAATTTCCAAAGCTTGATTTTCTTCTATTTTGCTGGTGTGTTTAGGGCCGAGGTTATGCTTAACGAACATAAATACTTTAGTTAACTCACCTTTTTGAATCCAAACGTTTAAAATCTGAGAGTTTTGCTAGGCATGCTAAGTTCGATACCAATGTATCCATTCGTGGCTATTTCAACTTACATTGCTTTTAAAATGCAAGGTGGTGTGAAAGTTTATGGATTCGATTTTATGTACTTCGTCAAAATACGTAAAAATTAAACCATCAAAGCTAAAGTCAGGGCACTAATATCAGGTTTGAAATATGATGACACAAATATCTATTTTGATTTAAACATGTCTTATTAAAATAAAAACCATATACAGTAGTTTTAAAAGCTTTGGCGACAACCGAAAATACCTCAGATTTAAACAAAATGGTTTCAGATTTAAACGAAATCCAAGTCGCGCGAGATTAAGGATTCAATTAATTCAAATATTTTCGGTTAATAAATGAACTGTCAAACCAAAAACAAAATTTCACTAGCCCTTTATATGAAACTATATCAAACATCAAATGGTGTAGTTCAAACCACAAACGAAATGAACTGACACAACAAGTGAGATGGATGGATGCCATTCTGGAGTATATTATAATCCAATCAGGATTCATATTAGGCACCAATAGAAGGACTAAAATGAAACAAAATTTGAGCAATCTAGAAGCAAGATTCCACAAGCACAAAACAAAATAAATCACAAACAATGTGTAGTATGAGCAGCCTAAAATAGAAAACCATCAATTTAACAGACAATCAACAGCTATCCAATTTAGGAACAGAGGCATTTTATATATTTTCATGGCTCCTGATTTGTATGAAATGGTTTTGAGAACCTTCCAAATATAGACTTGAGATTACAATAAAAATAAATCATTAAATTTAAAATTTCTACATTTAATGATTTTATCTTAGGTTTTTTACAATGGTTTTTAACAGCAACATTTTTGACGGCACCAGCAGCCAAGCCAGCTTTAATGGAGGCGAGGCTCAGGACGTGGTTGCACCCGTTTATACCCAAGCCTTTGAGGCAGGTAACAAGGAAGCCGACCTATACCTGGCCCCTGACCCTTATGGCTTTGACTTGTTCAGTAGTCACATAGTGTCTAGCTCTGCCCCTGCTCCTGTACCCACCCCCGCACAAGCTGCCCGCCAACCAACCAATCAGGATGACAACCTCAATTCAGAACAAATTCCTGCCACCACCCAACCTGCTCCCCTACAGCCAATCAGGCTTTAGCTCCTGTGGCCCAGTGCCCCAAGCAATGAATCATCACCACCCAAATTCTCCAGGAAACTGTGGCCCTGAACCTGCAGGGTCTGTCCGGGGATCAGATTGCAACCCAATTGCAATTCACCCAAGCCACAATAATGCGGGAATCAATAACTTAATGAATAAGGGGAATCTGATTGGGACAGCCAAAAAACCCAAGAATGTGAGAGAGGGGGGCTAAACTAAATAAGTTTGGCTCCCATCCTGGGAGAAGAATCCACCAGGACACCATCCAGTGCAGGACTGGGATTGCCGCTTGAAGTGGCGTCCACAAGGAGGACGTAGCAGATAGTTGGGGAAAGTAGGAGTCCAAATCCATCATAATCATCCTACTGAGCAACCAGGGGGCGCACTTGGGGATAGACTCCGGGACGGCCTTGTCTCCTCCTGGGACCAGTACAACTGGGGTCTCAGAGAAATGGGGCAACAGGGAAGACAAGGCTGGGGGCGCTGAGGGGGATAGGTCAGGGGTTAAAAACTTGAGGTCATCACAGGCGAGGCTTTTTACAACATTCTCACTAGTGGTGAGAATATCTTGAGCTTGTCCAGGAATGTTACCAAATACATGTAAAAGTTGGTAGGGGATTAGCACCCACACAATGGAGTGAATGAGTAATGCGCTCCCAAAGGTCAGGGGTGGCGCACCATATCATCACCAAGGCTGGGGCCAGGGTGAACACACAACAAACTTAGCAAAAAGTACCAACATTTTACTGAAATTTGCAGCAGAGAACAGGACAAGCAATTGTCCTTATAGATTTTATCTTTATTGCCAGAGAGCAACCAGAAAGGAGCCAAGGATAAACAAGAAAGTCTAAAGGACAGAAGGGAAGCAACAAACAGCAACTGCAGGATAAAGCACTTCAAAAGCAGGTTTTTAAAAGCTTTAGGGCGTGTGTATACCAAAAACAAAGTGAGAGTGAAAAAGAAGCAAAACAAAACTTTAAATAGGTAATTATATAGATTAAATCACTAAATTTTAAGCTCAAGCAGTTATCTATCAAAGCAAAAGCAAAAAGCTTTGTTGTTAACGTTGACAACGTATAAGAGACTCTGGGAAGACACTGGGAGGCCCAAAAGCAAAGGGAGAAGGTAAGGATAGAGAAAACCAATACTAACACTTTAGATAATCAAAAGGGGCCAAGAAAAGGACCCAAAGACAACCAAAAATTCTAAGTAAAAGGGTTCAAACTTTAATTGTAATAATGAGCAAGCAGGGGACCAAAAGTCCCCTGTCTTGCTATAAGAGAGGAAACAAATTCAAAGGTCATCTGACCCAGAGGCGCGGATTCAATTGGCTACAGGAGGAATTTTGCCAGGCAAATCCAGCAAGCTGGAGGGTTTTGCACCAATTTCTGACCCCAACTCTGATTGGCTGGGATCAAATGAATGGGGGCAGGTCATCATTCAATCCAGTTAAGTTGGAATTTAATGATTTGGCAGTATCGCAATCTGATTGTTTAGACCTAATTAATTTTAAATGCAGTTGAGCCCATGCTAAAAAATAGTCCAAATTAATCAGGAATTTATCCCAAGTAGGAACAGAGTTCCCAACATCAACATTTGCTGCCTGGGAAGGATATACCAGCACAAATCTTTTGTCAACTGTGTGGGCTAAATCTTCGAGGGAGTTTAGGGGCTTGGCTGGCTTCTGAGGAGATTTCTTGGTGCGACTGGGAAGATTGTCCTATCCAAGGCCAAAGGGGGGAGTAACTTTACAAAGAAGGCCCCCAAGTTCTAAATCACAGAGGCCTACCCAATCATGCTTGACCTCCTCCAGCAAAACCCCAAGCTTTCCTTGACCCAGGTCTGCAAACAACTTGCACACCACAACATATGGGTTTCTGAGCGCATGGTGCAGCTCTGGATACATGGAAAGGTGGCTTCAATACAGATTCTTACCAATGTTGCCAGTGACCAATGAGATAGCGCTGAGGATTCCCCATATGATCAGGCCATTGAATCAACCCTGGTCTGATGCTTGACAAGTCTATCAGATGGTGTCATGTTTATCTCATATTGTAAGCTATCAATAGCTTTCAACAATTTTGGCGCACAAGGAAGAGCCGCCACCCAAAAAGGAAGAAAGAAGGTCAAGAAGGGGATGTTAATTGGTGCATTTCTGGCTGTTTAAGCCAAGGGGTTTGTCTACTATTGGACAAACCCAGATTTCACCAATGGCTACAAGTACAGTCACATCATCAGTGAATTACTTGACTCCTGGGATGGCTTGAATTCCAAGCACCAGATTTTCTTGAGCCACCAGATGGAGGGAAGCTCCACTGCCCTCGAGGCTATACATGAACGCGGGCACCAGGCCTCAGTCTACCCCACTGGTCACGCAGACATCCATCTGGCTGATGTTGTGTTCTTTAATATTGGAGATACACTCCAGGAGCGCCACCCTCAGGCTTTCAACAACCTCTATCTTGGGGTCCTTGACCACAATTCTCTCTTTGGTCACCAAATGATGGCTGACTTGTTTGCCCAAATTGTCTTCCATGTGAGCATGGGCAACCAATCACGTAAGGATAAGCGCCTACCACCACGTGCCACTGCCACCTACCAGCCCATCCAGCCAATGATGTACAAGGAATACAACAAGCGTTATATGGCGGCCATCAAGCGCAATCCTCCTACCCCTACCCCTGCCACCCCCACCTTCCAGCCCCACATGTGACGGAAATCACTGGATAATAAGAAGTTGTTTCTAAATGGTGGAGAATTACCACCCAAATCCACATAGAATTGATTATTAACCACCAACATGGCTTCAGATATTTTTTTGTGAAATTTCCAATTGTAACTCCAGGATTAAGTAGAACAATTAGTCCAAACCAGAGTAAACCAAGATAAATGACCTAGGAAAGCATCAATGCATCTTCAGTGTAGAATTCTGGGCATTGGGAAGGGACACAATTTTCAGTTTCAAGAATGGGGGAAGCTACAAAATTGGTTGGCCTGAAATTGACATTTGGCAGCGCCAACAACAAAGTTCCAGATGCTGGGCCCCATCTTCCTGAAATGATTTGGTTCAGAATCAGATTGTACGGGATATACTGCAACAACCCAATCACAGGATGCATTTTTAAAATTTAAAATTAGAACTTGGGATAATTGATTTTTATTGAGTAAATTTAGGGGGACTCAACTCTTAGAGTTGAAACAGGGAAAATTATTCAATATATATCAGAAAAATTGACTAAGCAATACCACCTGAGTCTTGACCTCCTATTTCTTCTACATCCTCAAGTAAGTATCTAGTCCAGGTTGCAAAGAACCCTTGCGTGACCAGTTTCTGACAACCATGCTGATTAATAAGCTTATATCAGGTGACCCTCATATTATGTCAATTTATCAATGTCAGTTTGAAAGGGGGAGCTGGTTTCAGCTTACAGACTGGAGCAGCCGTGACCCATATTTGATTGACTGTTTGGTTTAAATCCGTTAACTCAGTCAATTTTGAAACAGGTTTTCTGGCCTTCTGTGCCTTCTTACTTGGGCAGACAATATCCGGCATTATGGAAACTACCGTGACATTACCCTCCACTTTAGCCCTGGGCACAATACCACCATCTGGGAGATGGGATAAGGAGAAATTCTTATGTGCAGGTGGGAGTTTCATCACAGCTAAGGTAAGTTCAGGATGACCAATAGCAATGGGATTGCGCTTGTAGAACTCATGAATCAGATCTGAGGAATTTGAACAATTGTAGTGGGGAACCCAGGAGTTCTCAGAATCAGGATAACCTTTCCAAGACACCAAATATTCCAAACAGCGGTGATTCTTGTGGGAAGCCAGAATACAATTTAACTCATACTCAGGTTCTCCTTCCACAAGAATGGGTTGGGAAGAGGGAGTCTCTGTCCCTTTGAAGGGAGTAAGAAGACATTCATGAAAGGTGTGGAAAATCTTGAAAGCAGGAGGTAAATCTAACCAATAGGCAGAGGGACCAATCTGACGTTCTACCTTGAAGGGACCAACTTGCTTGGGACCTAATTTACGACAGGAAACCTTAAGTTTCATATTGCAAGCATCAACCATGACTAGATCACCTGGCCTGTAAGTCAGACCCTCCTGGCGCTTGCAATCTGCATATTCCTTGTAAGTTGTCACGGCGGCAGTGAGAGTAACTTGAAGCGCCTGATGGACCTGCTTTAATGCAGCGGCTTAATCAGTTGCAGCTTCCACGTTGCTAACCAAATGAGGACCCATGTTGGAAGAAGGATTGTAACCCACATTGGCATAAAATAGCAATACTTGAGTTGACGTGTGTGGGGCGTTATTATATGTGAACTCTGCCATGGGTAGGTTATCACACCAGTCATCTTGTCACGCATTAGTGTAGCAGCGTAGGTAGACCTCCAAACTTTGCTTTACCCTCTCTGTTTGTCTGTCAGATTGGGGGTGGAAAGCAGTAGAGCGGCACAATTTGATACCAAGTATTCCAGTGGAAGCTTCCCAGAACTGAGCAATAAATTGAGGACCACAGTCACTTACAATCTCCATTGGGATGCCATGTAGGGAGAAGATTCTGTTCACAAATAATTTAGCAGTTTCCACTGAAGTAATTGTGGTTGAGCAAGGTACAAAGGTTGCCATCTTTGTGAAACAATTGACTACCACCATGATTGTGTTAAACCCATTGGAATCAGGAAGCTCACCAATGAAATCCACCAACACAGACATCCAGGGACCCGCAGCAGGCTAAAGTGAAATAAGTAAACCAGTAGTCTTATTTGGCAACAGCGCCCATGTTGACACTAAAAATGTTGACAGTGGCCATGTTGACACTTTTAATGTTGATACTATAGTAAAGTGTTGACCCGGTTTTACTTAATGTCGTTTCCTGGATGTCGACACTTTTTTAATTAACAAAACACTTTACCTTGAACATTTTTAATATAAAAAAATATTTTAAAATACTTTATTATACTAAAATGACCCCAGAGAGTTCAAAAATGCAATAAAAAATACCATAAGTAGTAAGAATAAGGAGATATAAGCAATTATTTTTTAGTTTACTTTGTAAATTACACTCTTTATTATAAAATTATTTTTTATTCCCATAAAAAGTAAAATTCCAATGAACCAAAAATAAAGATATTTTATATATCATAATAACCGCAAAATATAAGAAAATTCTAATTTCAATTTATTATACTTTATATAAGAATAACTGAAAATATCTCATACCTTAAAGATAAATTAACAAAATATAAGATATTTCTTACAAAACCACATTGAAACTGTATCTGAAACTTACCCTTTATACCTAAAAAGATTAGTACTAACCAAAAAAATCAAAAAATTAAAAGTTTAAAAGTAAAAAATATATAGGCAAAGCAAAGCAAGGTTTATTGGGCTAATTAAAGCCACCAGCAAGAGCAGTTGCAACATCCTATAGGTACTTCTTGATCTCCGCCACCTTGTACTTTTTCTTTACTACCTTCTGCACATCCTCCTGTTAGTCCTGGTCCTTAGACTTCCTCTTCTTGGGGGCCACCCGGTTGGCCAGGTTGCGGAACTTGGAGACAGTCCAGGCCTGCTCCTCCTGCAGCTTCTGGAAGAACTTGTTGAACTTGGGGTTGGTCCCAAACTTGGTCTTCAAGTGCTTGTGACAAACCTCAAGGCTAGAGGTGGTCTTCATCTCCCCCTTAATACAGGCGCCCTGGCAGTTCCAAGGGGCAGTGGCCCCGCTCTTTCCTCTCCAGGCAATCATCTTCTTGCCCACCCATTGCTTTTCAAAGTACTCCAGGTAGCCTTCAAAGATGGTGGAGTGCTTCTTGATATAAGTATCCTCCTGGAGGGCCTCAAAGCCAAGCCCAGTATGCTCTGGGTGCACAAAAGCCAAGGCAGCAAACTGGGTCATGGCAAAGCGGCACTTCCCCTTACCATTTTTAAGATACTTGTCAAAAAGGTCCTTCTCACTCTTGAGATTCTTGACAAGGGCCTGCCAAAAATGGAAGAAGCAGCCCTGGACTTCTCCATCAAAGGTGGCCTGGAAAGCTCTGAACTGAGCCTGCTCAAAGTCCATTATTATAACCTTTGGCCCAAGTGAGCGCGCATGAGCTAGCTGCTTAGCAGCTAAGGTTGCCTCATCCTTCTCAGCGGAGGAGGGATTGGCTCTTGTGGTGTGGGTGGGAGGGGGGAGCTGGTTGGTGGGAAGGGTGTCAAAGCATCCAGGAAAATCTTGAAAGCTCTGGCATAGACCTCTGTCTTGGCACCAGGAAGGAGAAAGAAGACAAGGGGGATGACCTGGTCATTGAACTGCCCATGCAGGACCCAAAGCTGCTTGAAGATAGGGGGCAAGTAGCAAATGTGCCGTCGCACAGCCAGGTGGTAGCAGTGTTTAGCTGCTCCAGGTTTTGGGTTGTGGTATAGGCTACAATCCTATCCTCCACTTCCTGCCCATTGTCATGGAGCAGGAACATCTCACCATCCTCTGTCTTCTTGAGGGCATTGGTGAGGACTAGGTCCTTGATGTTGGTGGTACTCTTGGCCAGGGGGTTTGAGGCTTGACGCCTATCACTCACGAACTTGACCAACTGAATGTGGGTTGGCACCCTCTTCAAGTTGGTAGGGGTCAGGTACTTGCAAGCAAGCAAGCACGGCCAGCTGGGTGGCAGAAAGGTATTTGGAAGTGGGCATAATCTACACCAGATACCACTTCAGGAGGCGGGAGATGGTTGTGTTGGGCATCACACAAGTGTGCTTGCCCTTGATAGTTTGGACCAGGTCCCAGCGCTCAGTGTTGAGCTGCACTAGACAGGAGCAGTCCTCACAGGTGTAATGCCGGCTCTTAAAGCCCCTGTTGGCATTGTTGCATGAGAAGATGTATCCATTGGCCACCATGGCTGGCCCACCTTTAACACTCATGATGGGGAAAAACTTGGGCAGGGTGGAAGGGACCTTGAACTTGCCATCAATGTTGCAGATGTTGTGGGCCACAAGAGGGTCCCAAGGGCCAGCAGGAGCATGGCAGAAGCCAGGGAAGTAATTGGGGCGGGGCTTTGTATCATTCCCAGATGAGCTTGAAGGGGGAGATTTTGGCGGGGGTGGGGAAGCAGAAGGTGGCTTGTCGTGGTGCTCCTCATGTGCAGGAGACTTATCCTTGGGTGGGGACTTTTGGGCTGAGCGCTTCTTATTGGTTGGCTCCTTGTCAGAAGCCAAGTTGTAAAAACTGTGCTCTGTAAGAGAGCCATCAGTTTCCTCTCCCCCAGTGGAATGAACAGGGCTCTTCTCAGGAGAGGGCTCAGGGGAGGGCTTGGGGGATGGTTTGGGGGTGGCCTTCTTTGACAAGACAGGCTTTTTCTTGGTGGCTTTGGTGGGCTTGGAGGGACGCTTGGTATCCTTTGGCTGCTTAGAGGTGTTCTTGTCCTAAAATAATAAGTAAAATGGTTTAAAATAAAGCAAAGTATGCAAAAAACAAACAAAACAACTTAAAAAGCATAACATATAAAAGTAAATTTTAGATGGTTTTTATTGGCATTTAAATGTTAAAAATTATTTGTTAGTTTTTATTTTATTAAAGTTATAAATAACAAGATAAAAGTTGATAGAAATATGTGAAAGTATTATATTTAGATATAGATTTTATTTTAAAAATTAAAAAATATGAAAGAGCAAAGTCAAAAATACAACATATCAAAAAATGAGAAGTTTTTATTATATAAAACATAAAGTTTTATATGTGAGAAGTGAAAAGCGTTGACATTATGATTGACAATTAGTAAAAAAAGCTGAATTCTCACTGTCAATTACAAAAATTGTAGACATTATTCTTGACAACATTCTCACTATTGACATTATTTTGAAAATTTACTATGTTTTTTCATAGTACACTTAATTAAATTTACGCGGGCTAGCAAAAAATTAACCGTTTCCTGTGTATTTTTGTTCACATATAAAAATTAAAAAAAACATATAAAAACAAGTAAAAAAAGTATCAAGGTTCTTTATTTCTTTATTAAAAATTATATTTGGGTAGTGAGAATATGATATTTTACCATTGCGCTTAAGTAAAGTTGTTAAGAAGTTGTATTCAACTATTGAAAAAGGTAAAGTGTCAACAACATCACTTATGACATTCTTTATATGAGGTGGCATATTAATCTAGGGTTAATTGCGCCACTCTAATTTGCTTAACTCCACCCCAGGGGGTGATCACAAGCAAATAAACGACATTTACAAGTGTCAACATTATTTTTAATAATAAATTATATAGTAACTTACATAGTAAGCCACGCTTAAATTATTAGATCACTGTTAGCATCCAATCCACTTAATATATTAAAGCCGTAATAAGTGCCACATATATATTTATAACATGAACATTCCAACAATCAAATATATGCACACTGTGTTTTTCAATATATTAATTCAATAAAAAATATCTTTAAATGCGCACTTATTTTTTTTACTGTAAATGCTTCAGTTTTGTTATTAAAAATAAGTTTGACTTAAAAAGTGTTGACATTGACACTTTTACGTCGTGAAATCAAATAAAAAAATAAACTAATTTTTATTAGTAAATGTAAAGGAAAAATCAGGTTAAATCAAGTTTTTTATTAAGCTTAATATTAAATTGTGTCAAGATGGCCACAATTTTGTTGTGTTTTCTGGGTTTGCACCCCTGAACACTTTTAAAAAAAAGAATTAAGCTAGCGCAACTAGCAAAAAACATAGGAGATTTAGAGTTTTGAGTCAACAGTGGCCATGTCAACATTTTTAGTGTTGACATGGGCGCTGTTGCCGTCTTATTACAACTGGCCTTGGATCAAACACATACCAGGCAATCTCAAACAAAAGCTGCTACCTGCACAGTCAAACCTTTCCAGGAAAACTGGTGGCGGATAAGTTCCACTGTTTTGTTTTTCCCTGGATGACCAGCCATTGGAAAGGTATGATTAGCCTCCATGATTTTATCCCAAATAGTGTCCTCAGGAATCCACAAGCAACCTTGATGATATAAAATGGACCAATCTTATGATAACCCTGAGGCTGACCCACTGGGTTTGCGCATGCTAGCTCTAATAGCCTATCATAGCCTTTGGACAAAGGTTGCAGAAACTTAACCTTGGAATATAAGTCCAGGTCTGCGCCCTCAGCTAAGGACATGGTGGCCAACATAGCCGGCAAAGGCAATACAAAAGGCACCACAGCCTTGTCTGGAATCATAGTATGTGTGTTAAACTCACCGTCCATACTAGCATCTGGGAGATGGGAAGGATTCTTGCTTAGAGCATTGGCCAAGTGATTGTCAGATCCCTTAATAAACTTGTAGCGGAACTTGTATCTTGTTGGATCACCATGCCATCTGGATTGGCAACCCAACAAACCCCTGGGTTGTTGATAATATAGAAGAGCTTTGTGGTCAGTTCTTACTACAAATGGATGATGTGCTGGCATGTGATGGTGATGCCAATGCTTTAACAATTCCACAACAGCCAACAATTCCTTGTCGTAAATCATGTGGTTGCGTTCTTGAGCCTCCATCTTCTGGGAGAAATACCCTACAGGTCTCTCAATCCCGTCACTAGCTGTCTGCAACAGCACACCAGCCACAGCGTATTTAGATGCATTGGTGGAAACCACAAAAGGAAGCTCAGGATCTACATGTCTTAACACTGGGGAGGACAACAAAAGAGCCTTGACTGCTGAGAAGGCACTTGCACACTCAGGCGTCCAGACTAAAGTTGTCTTTCCACTAGCCAAATATAAAGGGGTGGCCACCTCAGACAAGTGAGGAGTGAATTTCTTCAAGAACGTACATGTACCCAAGAAACTATGAAGTTGGGATACTGTCACTGGCGTAGCATACTCTCAAACCGCAGCTTCCTTGTCAGGGGCAATGGTGTGGCCATCCTCAAAGATAATATTACCCAGAAAGGTAACCTTACATTTAAAGAATTCACACTTACTTCTTTTGATGATCAAGTTTGCTTGGAGAATGCGCTCTACAACTTCCAACAAGTGGGCCTTATGGAACTCCTCATCCAGAGAAAACACCAAGATGTCATCCATATATGTGATGGCACAAACACCCTGGAGATCCCCCAGGACTGAACCAATTAACCGCTGAAAGCAAGCCAGGGCATTTCCCAATCCAAAAGGCATTACACTGAAATAAAAGATACCCTTCTTAGTTCTGAATACTGTTAACCATTCCATTCCTTCTGCAATCCTGATGTGATTGAATGCATTCAACAAATCCAGTTTTGAGAATACCTTGACCTTCTCAACATACCTAGAGATCTTTGCTTCAAGAGGTAAAGGATAAGGATCCGGAATTGTAATGTTATTCAAATTCCCATAGTCAACACAAGGACAAAGGGACCCATCAGACTTCTAAAAAAACAATAATAGAGAGCAGATTGATGAAGCCTTCTTAAAAATGTAGCCTTTTGCCAACATGTTGCAAGTCCACTCTTCCAAACATGCATCTTCCTTCAAGGTTAGAGGGTAAATAGGAGACAAAATTCTGATCAGATCAACAGTGACCTTGAAGTCAAAGTCAAACTGAGTGTGCTTGGGAAGAACCTCGCCTCTGGTGGTGTCAAATGCTGTGGACTAGGGTTGCAAGCATGTTGGTAAATCCTAACTTACGGGGACAGGGACAGGAAACAATTGTATGGTCTGTGATAATTGCTCCAATTCAGACATATCCAACAGCAGAATACAAATAGTTATACCCAAAGAGTGTTCCACCTGCAGCTCATTTTTCTCCAGTAAGGTCAATACATTATGATCCCTTCACCAACTCACTCCCAAAATGATAGGATACATAAGTGTAGGGAAAACGGAAAACCTTGCAGTAAAAGACTGACCTGCAACTACAAAAGCAACTGGCTTCTTCAGCTGGAAAGAGGGAAATTTTTGACAATTTTCACCCCTAACAAGCATTCCCGGGTGGTACTTGAGTTGTAGCAAGTCAACAGTCTCCACACTCATGAAATTTCTGGAAGCACCTGTATCTAAAAAAATAGCTGACTGATAGATAGTATGACCATTATCAATGCTATCATAGAACAAGAAGTAACCAAAAGTAGATTTATTTGCAGCAAAGGTAGCAATCTTGCAGGGTCTTGTTTTTCATTGGCAGTACAGACAGCAGCTAAGGAGGCAGGATGCTCCGGGAAGTAACGCTCAATAATTTCTTGGACAACAGCTGGAAGAACAGGGTTATCACAATCAATGAGAACAAGGGGCTACTCTTTGGACGTAATAACAGACAATTTTGCAAGTATGACGTGCTGAAGCATTGCCAAGGAACTATCAGGAACAGACACTACGGGGGCCTCCTTTACATCACTGGGTTTGTTCACTACCGCCAATTGTAGCTGAGACAAGCTAGAGGGAGAACAATCTTGGCTTTGGTTGGAAGGAACTACTGTGGAGCAAGGACCAGAAAACCAAGAGCGCGCAGCGGGTTTATCCTCAATTACCAATGCACCTTGTTTGGAAATAGACGGATTTGAGACCAGAGAAAGAATTTTGCTTACCAGGGCCTCAGTTGTGGTTAACAGGGAATCCCAAACCGCCAAATCCTGGGCAGTCTGGTCAACTGCTAACCACAACACTGAGGGTTTATTCACCTTGGGAACATTGATTGTACGGCAGTAGGTAAAAAACTGAGGAAGGAATACCAAAAGCAGAGTTGTGCCCTGATGGAAGGTGTGCAGCTTACAATATACTTTGAGCTCCTCAATAGATACACACAATTTTTTTAACAAAGGGTATAGAGATGCACTCTCAGTTAAAACACGTGTATTGTGCTCCACCACGGATAACAAGCATTCATGAGCATCTTCAGAAACCTTTGTCATCACATGGTAAACTTGGGATTTGTGACTAAGGCTAGTGCTGGAATAAAATGATAATGCTGACAAAACTTCAGGCAAAATTTCATCAGTGGGTGGAGCAGGAAAATAATCTGGATGCCAAAATGACATGACACAATGGAAATAGGAAACAGAGTATCCAGTCTCTACAACTGCAACCAGAGATGGAAACCACAAATTAAAGAAAAGCCCAAACTGAAAACTTAGAAATGAACTGATGCAAATAAACATGGTAAACGCAGATATCTCAACAAAGCAGGAGAAAAGAAACACAAATTCATGACAAACTGCTTCCAAAAACTCAGACGTAAAAGAGTTGAGTAATGTGACAGAAATCACTGGATAATAAGAAGTTGTTTCTAAATGGTAGGGAATTACCACCCAAATCCACATAGAATTGATTATTAACCACCAAAATGGCTTCAGATATTTTTTTGTGAAATTTCCAATTGTAACTCCAGGATTAAGTAGAACAATTAGTCCAAACCAGAGTAAACCAAGATAAATGACCTGGGAAAGCATCAATGCATCTTCAGTGTAGAATTCTGGGCATTGGGAAGGGACACAATTTTCAGTTTCAAGAATGGGGGAAGCTACAAAATTGGCTGGCCTGAAATTGACATTTGGCAGCGCCAACAACAAAGTTCCAGATGCTGGGCCCCATCTTCCTGAAATGATTTGGTTCAGAATCAGATTGTACGTGATATACTGCAACAACCCAATCACAGGATGCATTTTTAAAATTTAAAATTAGAACTTGGGATAATTGATTTTTATTGAGTAAATTTAGGGGGACTCAACTCTTAGAGTTGAAACAGGGAAAATTATTCAATATATATCAGAAAAATTGACTAAGCAATACCACCTGAGTCTTGACCTCCTATTTCTTCTACATCCTCAAGTAAGTATCTAGTCCAGGTTGCAAAGAACCCTTGCGTGACCAGTTTCTGACAACCATGCTGATTAATAAGCTTATATCAGATGACCCTCATATTATGTCAATTTATCAATGTCAGTTTGAAAGGGGGAGCTGGTTTCAGCTGGCAGACTGGAGCAGCCGTGACCCATATTTGATTGACTGTTTGGTTTAAATCCGTTAACTCAGTCAATTTTGAAACAGGTTTTCTGGCCTTCTGTGCCTTCTTACTTGGGCGGACAATACCCGGCATTATGGAACCTACTGTGACACCACCCACCCAATACCAGACCCCCCAGGCTAGCACTGCCTCTACGCCTTCCTCCCTGCGCTATTCTGCCTACTAGGCATCACGCTTTCCCGCCCCAATAAACCCCCTCTTGCCAAACATTTTCTATTTATATTATATTTATTTTGAATTTTGATTGCTCATATTCTCTTTGTTTATAGCTGGGTTTATTCTTTATGTTCAGCTTATTTTTATAAAATCATATATTTACTATGCAATGTATCTAGATCCAGAACACAGTTATTTTTGGCGCTTTACACTGCCCCTTGTGATAATATCAACAACAATTTGATGATCAGATAAATTTGAATTAGAAAGCTATAGGTTAATTGTGTTTAGATAAAGTTGTTACTGATCTAAAATCAAAACCTTAATGATAAACTTTAAGCCAATCAGGAGCCAAGTGATAAAGTGATTGTTGTGACATAAAGGGTCATTCAATAATTCTTTGGTGCATGTGCCCTAATTAATATGATTGGCTGGATGTTTTGTCATTGTGCGCCATTGCCATTGTGGCAAGTTGTTTGAGAACTAGTGCCCAATCAGCTGCTGGGTTAGAACTAGTCCACCAACAACTTGCCACAGCAGCAATGTCACACATGACAAAACATCCAGCCAATCATATTAATTAGTGCACATGCACCAAAGAATTATTGAATGACCCTTTATGTCACAATAATCACTCTATCACTTAGCTCCTGATTGGCTTAAAGTTTATCATTAAGGTTTTGATTTTGAATCAGTAACAACTTTATCTAAACACAATTAACCTATAATTTTCTAATTCAAATTGTCAACAATCACCAAATTGTTGTTAATATTTTCACAAGAGGCAGTGTTTGGGTGCTAAAAATAATATGGCAATTAAGGAAAAAATGCCAACACAAAGCAAACAACACATATTGAGATGAGAGTAAAACATATAAACAATGGGTAAAAAGATGGGATAGTGTAGCAAATGGGAAAACAAACCGGAATAAACAAATAGGCAATAGTATCATAATAATACAGATTTTATTGGGGTGAAAGCTATAAAAACATATGAAAAGGTTAGTAAAAACTCAATGAGAGAATTGAAGAAACTTCTAAAAGACCTTGACTCTGCAATTGCAGAGATCAAAGAAATTGACCACAAGGTCAAAGCAAAGGTGAAGTCTGCCGTCCTTGAAGGCAAGAAAATTGACAAGGCGCTGGCCAGGGCGCTTATGGCCAAAATACCTGACACCCCTGAGAAGACCATTGAGCGTCTTCTTAACATCCAGAAGACAGCTATGGATGGCTTACAATTCAAGTCCTACACCCTTTCTGCACTGTCTGTCTGGACCAATGACCCTGAGATGTATGAACATCTTAAACCAACCAAGAGGGCCCGCAAGGATGACACTGAGATGCCTGCACAACTGCTGTCAGGGATCCACTCATTGGGAAGTCTCTCTACAATTAAATGAAGAAGAGCTCCCAATTTAAATTTGAATAGAGTGGACCCTACTGGAATCCCTATCATTAACCTGTGTAGAAGGTGACCAAATAGGCGGAATCTTTCCAAGAAGGGAGTGAAGTGGTTTAGGAGATAATAGACACTGGTGTACCCCAAAACAACCAGGGGACCTTGGGGTGGATAATAGGTGGGAATCTTGCTGTTTCTACATAAGGGGCATGGCGTTGACATGGTCCAAAACAATACCAAATTGAGTCTTCTGATTTGTCAGTTGGAGTTGGTTTGGGGGTTTCAAAGTTCATATTGGCTTGCCCATAGCTGATAACATGCAAAAAGTCCATACAAGAAAGATGAACTTCATGCTGTTGGAGGGGGAACCTTTAGAATCTACTAATCAAGTACTTAGAAGTTGAAAATATAGATTTATTGATTGATAGGAATAAGAGAAATTGTTGGAGCAATTTGGAAGGGAAGGATTTGCCAGTTTAAATACTGATCTTAAGTGAGGAAGGGAAACATTGTGGTTACCAGGTGATACTGCAAGAGTGATTTGAGAAGGATTGCCTTGCAGGAATGCAGCAGGCTGCAGCCTGAAATGCAAGAAGAG